>CM050169.1:48292711-48492711 GCA_027410445.1 Discoglossus pictus | reverse complement strand
CTTTTCTCTCCCCTATTCCCCTCCCCCTCTCACCTGCTGCTGATATCCACCCACAATGATGTCAGTAGGGGAGTGGCTTTAGGGGCTTCATCTACCATGAAGCTGCTAAGTTTCCAGACACATTGTTTACCCCCACCAAAATGTTCTCTATTGGCTGGAGACCTGTGTTCAAGAGGTATTTGTGGCAATGAACTTTTGTGGCAGCCTAGCAGTCACTGACTCAGTGCTGGCGATACTGCTGGTAAAGCAGGTGCAAAACACTGGGGTCCACAGCAATGTATGGGGCATTGCCCTGGAGTAAAGGGGAGTCTTAATGAGCTCGTCATTTCCCAGTGATTATGGCTCCTATCTCCTTGACTAATGCTAATCTAAAACACAAAGTGTAACCCCTAACTCCGCCATTATCATGCACTCATATCCCCAACCCCATCCTAACCCCACCAAGCCTCAGGTACTTGATCCGGTATATTTTATCCAGTCCCCTGTATTTATTGTTGATCTTCCTCCCACTTTATCATCAAGTTATAAACTTTCCCTCCTGAAAGTTGTTGACCCCTTGAATACATCTGAAGGTTTCTATCATACCCCCCTCCCTCTCCCTCTTTATATGTTGTGTTTGTGTAGATGTTGTTGCCATTACTCTCTGCTCCCTGGGGGTCCTGGATCCCACCATTGGCCTGGTCTTGTTTTTGGATCCAATTCCCACCTGAATAAACAGAACATCTGGAGCAGCCCTGAGAATCTGTCCAGGGTCCCCCGGGAGGGTCTGACTCAGCATCTTGTACTGACTTCCTGCTCAAGGAGTAACCTGAGGATGTCTAATGCTCAGCTCCTGCTATCGCGCCACTGAATATCTCTCTCTGTCACTCTCTCCGACACCCTCTGTATTACTTGCACTGTCTCTCTCTACATATATGTCTCCTTGTTTCTCTTTCATTCTGAATCATTATCCCTTTCTCCCCACTCTTTTCCTTTCTTTGTCTCACTTTCCATTCTGTTTATCTCTTTTACTGGATCTAACCACATGTCTGTCTCTTTCTGTCTCTCTGTCTGTCACTAACTCTCTCTCTCCCTCTCTTTCTCCTTCTCTCTCTCTCTCTCTCCCTCTCCCTCCCTCTCTCCCTCCCTCTCTCTCTCTCCCTCTCTCTCTCTCTCCCTCTCCCTCTCTCCCTTCCTGTCTCTCTGTCTGCCTCTCTCTCTCTCTCTCTCTCTCTCTCTCCATCTCTCTCTGTGACTGTCTCTCTCTCTCAACCCCTCTCTGTGTCTCCCCCCTCTCTGTGTCTCCCCCCCTCTCTGTGTCTCCCCCCCTCTCTGTGTCTCCCCCCTCTCTGTGTCTCCCCCCTCTCTGTGTCTCCCTCCCTCTCTGTGTCTCCCCCCTCTCTGTGTCTCCCCCCCCCTCTCTGTGTCTCCCCCCCCTCTCTGTGTCTCCCCCCCTCTCTGTGTCTCCCCCCCTCTCTGTGTCTCCCCCCCCCTCTCTGTGTCTCCCCCCCTCTCTGTGTCTCCCCCCCCTCTCTGTGTCTCCCCCCCCCTCTCTGTGTCTCCCCCCTCTCTGTGTCTCCCCCCTCTCTGTGTCTCCCCCCCTCTCTGTGTCTCCCTCCCTCTCTGTGTCTCCCTCCCTCTCTGTGTCTCCCTCCCTCTCTGTGTCTCCCTCCCTCCCTCTCTGTGTCTCCCCCCCCCTCTCTGTGTCTCCCCCCCCCCCTCTCTGTGTCTCCCCCCCCCCCTCTCTGTGTCTCCCCCCCCCTCTCTGTGTCTGCCCCCCCTCTCTGTGTCTCCCCCTCTCTCTCTGTGTTTCCCCCCCTCTCTCTGTGTTCCCCCCCCCCCTCTCTCTGTGTCTCCCCCCCCTCTCCGCCTGTCTCTCTCTTCTCTCTCCTCTCTCCTCTCTCTCTCCTTTCTCCCTCGCTCTCTCTGTACAGAGGTGCATGAGGTCCCCTAGTCAGGTAATACACAATATTTTCCAGTAATAATCCTCTATAAAGAGTCTAATGTGAGTGTCAATGCGGTTGTGTCCAGCCATCAGTCTCTCTGTCCATGTCTGACCTGTCTCACACAGGCCAGGCTGGTGATGTATTTAGGCCCCGGCTCTTCATGTCTGACCGAGGGCAAGTGACATCAGCCTGTCCTTCAGTAGCTGTGGGAGGGGGGTGGCTGTCAACTCATGGGGGGGGGAGGGTATCTAAGCTTTGTAGCCGCCTGATGATTAATTGGTCCACACCACAGTATATGGACATGAGTCAGACTGAGAATAAAATATACATTAATATCAACAGGAAGGGTCAGAGAATAATCACCCGATCATTTGTATATTTAATAAAGTGAGTGAGTTAATAGTTTTACTTTTATACAAGACATCCAGACATTCTCAAGGGGCAAGGGTAGGAAGCCGTCTTATAGATACATCTAGAGTAACCAGAATAACCAAACTGCCCAGTGTCTCAAACCCTGTATGCATATTATTCCTATAAGTATATACATGTTAGAATGTAAGCTCTTCGGGTTAGGTACCTCAACTCTATTGCACCCAAATTATCTGTTGCCATAATGTATTGTAATTTATATATCTTACAATGTGTTTTATATGTGTTATTTGCCCTATTTATTGAACATTTACAAATAATGCTATGGAAAGTTCTGGTGCTATTTAAATAAAAAGTAATAATAAATAATAATTTATATTTTTATTTTTAAAATTTTGAAGCATCAAAAATGGATTTTTAAATCAAAATGGATTTTAATATAATATGACAATATTAAGTTAATATGTCTATATACACATCTATTGTTATCTGTGTGTATGTATGTATATATGTGTATATATGTGTATATATATATATATATATATATATATATATATATATATATATATATATATATATACATATATATATATATCAACAGCACAAGTTAGAGAAGCCCTCCACCATACAGAGCATAGACAATTCATGTATCATTTGTTGTCTGTATGTATGTGTGTGTGTGTGTATATATGTATGTATGGCTACCTCAGTCATTATATATATTCAGATACAATAAATATGTGTATATAGACAGATTAACTTGATATTGCAATATATAAAGGTTCCAGACTCACACTGATGAGATCCATTTAACATTGAAACAGTGCTGTCTGTAAGCCAGTCTCCTAATTTGTACATAATCCATCCTGTGCTATCCTTAAAGCTGCCTATGTTAAAAGGCGCCATGTATAAAATAGTAGTGGATTAAAAACAAAAATGCATTGTGGGCCCATTTGCATGTCCCTGCCAAGTTTCCCAGAGTGCAGTGCAATAATTGTATTTCTCTGAATTCTGAGCAGGAAAATGGTTGCTTTAACTTACCTTTTGAATGTAAATGTAAAATATACAGTTGTGCTCAAAAGTTTGCATACCCTGGCAGAAATTGTGAAATGTTTATTTTGAAAATATGACTGATCATGAAAATATTTTTTTAATGAAGGATAGTGATCATATGAAGCCATTTATTATCACATAGTTGTTTGGCTCCTTTTAAAATCATAATGATAACAGAAATCACACAAATGGTCCTGATCAAAAGTTTACATACCCTTGAATGTTTGGCAAGGTTACAGACACACAAGGTGTCACACACAGGTTAAAATGGCAATTAAAGGTTAATTTCCTACACCTGCGGCTTTTTAAATTAGTGTCTGTGTGTTAATAGTCAATGAGTTTGTTTGCTTTCACGTGGCTGCACTGAGCAGGCTAGATACTGAGCAATGGAAAGCAGAAAAGAACTGTCAAAAGACCTGCGCAACAAGGTAATGGAACTTCATAAAGATAGAAAAGGATATAAAAAGATATCCAAAGCCTTGAAAATGCCAGTCAGTACTGTTCAATCATTTATTCAGAAGTGGGAAATTGGAGGATCTCTTGATACCAAGGCAAGGTCAGGTAGACTAAGAAAGATTTCAGCCACAACTGCCAGAAGAATTGTTCTGAATCGAAGAAAAACCCACAGGTAACAGGAGAAATAGAGGCTGCTCTGGAAAAAGACGGTGTGGCTGTTTCAAGGAGCACAATACAACAGTGCTTGAACAAAAATTAGCTGCATGGTCGAGATGCCAGAAAGAAGCTTTTACTGCGCCAATGCCACAAAAAAGCCTGGTTACAATGGGCCCGACAACACCTTGACATGCCTCACAGCTTCTGGCACACTGTAATTTGGGGTGACGAGACCAAAATAGAGCTTTATGGTCACAATTATAAGTGCTATGGAGAGGGGTCAATAAGGCCTATAGTTAAAAGAATACCATCCCCACTGTGAAGCATGGTGGTGGGTCACTGATGTTTGGGGGGGAGGAGCCCTAAAGGCGCGGGGAATCTTGTGACTTTGATGGGACAATGAATGCAGCATGTTATCAGAAAATACTGTCAGACAATTTGAATTCTTCTGCACAAAGTCTGTGCATGGGAAACTTTTGGACTTTCCAAGTTGACCCTCCAGTAGTTACAGCAGAAAAAGATGAAGGTTGTGGAGTGACATCACAGTCTCCTGACCTTAATATCATGGAGCCACTCTGGGTAGATCTCAAATGTGTGGTTCATGCAAGATGAACAAAGTCTTGCATGAGCTGGAGGCATTTTGCCAAGACGAATGGGCAGCCATACCACCTGCAGGAATTAGGGGCCTTATAGACAACTATTACAAAAAACTGCGCGCTGTCATTGATGCTAAAGGGGGCAATACACAGTATTAAGATCTAAGGGTATGCAAACTTTTGATCAGGGCCATTTAATTTTTTTTCTTTGTTGCCATGTTTTGTTTTATGATTGTGCCATCCTGTTATAACCTACAGTTGAATATGAATCCCATAAGAAATAAAAGAAATGTGATTTCCTGCTCACTCATGGTTTCTTTAAAATTTTTACATATACTACCACCAATTCGCCAAGGGTATGCAAACTTTTGAGCACCGTAGAACTGTACATGTGTGTGTCTATATAAATATATATATATATATATATATATATATATATATATATATATATATATATGTAAACACTTCACCTTTCCAGGTGAATTCAGCATCCAAGCAGGTAACCTATATTTGCCCTTAGTAGACTAATTAAGCCATATTTGTGTGTTTAGGCATCACAATAAGATCCGCTCTTTTGAGCCCGACCAGTTGAAGACGTTCACTGCATTGGAGACCCTGGACCTGAGCTCCAATGAGGTCCAAGACGTGCGGAGGGGCTCCTTCCCTCCCGGACTCCGCATTAAGGAGCTGTAAGTTTCTACTGCTCTCTCTGTTTATTGCAATATATCAGTAAGACGTGAGTCTGTAATTCTGATTTCCAAGGCAGGAGTCGGGCTTAAAGTGCCACTGTAGTGCTCCTACAACAGTGTTTCATTAATTTATTTAGTAAATAAAAAGTGTTTAAAGAGACACTAACCCCTCAACTTTATTATTTCTCTATTATTTGAACACTTTTTAAAAATGGAAATAGACATCCAGTAATACAAAACTAAGTTTGGCAGTTCGTATATTTACTTTTTAAAAGTAGGAACATTAATTCTTTATGGCTGTATTTATTTGTTGTGCACCAGGTTGTGAAATTCACAGCTTTGGGTATTACAATTCCATGGCGGACAATTTTAAGACCCAATAAAAGTTTATTTTTACCAATGCATGATCCAGACAGAGCAGACATTTTTTTTTATTGAATTTATTTATTTTAATTGTATTTTTGAATTTATTTAATATTTTTTTTAAATTTTAATTGTATTTATTTTAATTGCATTTTTTAATTATTTAATTAAAATGTGTATTTAATTTTTTTTTATGTAATTTTTCCTATTTATTTTTTTTGTATTTTATTTATATTTGAATTGCATTTTTTTATTTTTATTTTTATTTTTTTATTTTCATTTATTTTAATTATTTTATTTTTTCCCCTACAGCCACCTGGGGAGCAACAAAATCAGCATCTTGGAGTCTGGATCGTTTGACAACCTGTCACGGTCTTTACTTGTACTTCGTCTGAGCAAAAACAGAATCTCACACCTTCCTGTCAAGGCCTTCAAGCTTCCCAGACTGACCCATCTGTGAGTAGCCATGTGACTTTTAATTAAGCCGTCCTGTATATTATTGAGATGTTGCGCCTCTCGGGATAAGCATGCCCAGCCCTACCCTGCACCCGTCTACTGTACCCAATTCATTAACAGAAAAGTCGCACCTCGTAAAATCTCCCGGCATCTTAGGTCAGGGCTTATAAGGTTTTTATAAATTGCTTATTTAAAGATTAGTGGGCTCTTTCCCCCCCCCCCCAATAAACATAGAGAAATCCAAAGTATTTGGGAATATATAACATTAAACAGCCCTAATGATGATAGTCATTTATCACACAAATAATCACGTTATTTGGCCAGAGCTGAGGGTCTCCCCGGACCACCCAAGTGTTTAGTAAGTAGGAAACTGTAATACAAGGTAGTAAATTTCACCAGAAACTACCATTTTTTTATTTGTAGGAATTAAAAAGCATGTTTTAGTTTATTTATTGTATAATTATTATTATTATCCTTTATTTCTGTTTAAAAAAATTGTATAATTATTATCCTCTGTATACATTTTTGTGTGTGTAATTATTATTATTATTATCATCCTTTATTTCTATAAAAAAATATCATTATTACTATTATTATTATTATTATTATTTATAGAAGTAAAGGATAACAATCGTTATACCATTTTTTTAATAGAAAAAAGGATAATAATAATATCCTTTATTTGTATAATTTATTAATAATAATAATAAATAATAATTGTAATAATAATAATTATTATTATTAAAATAATATACAAATAAACAAGATTATTATTATTATGATTATCCTTTATTTCTAAAAATAATATTTATAGAAATAAAGGATAATTATAATAATAATATCCTTTATTTATTAAAAACATATTGCTGACAAGTTAATCCTCGTGCAAAGGCAGCTTTTGCCAACGTGACCGTATCTCTACAGTGAAAGGTTCTATTTGTATTGAGTTGATAGAGACAATTTCCCCATAGGGTTCAATAACTCAGCTGGTGCAGTTCCTTAAAAGGATATTGAAGGTTTCTAGTTTTTAATATTAAAATAATCTACTTAACTATTCTTTTGCATGTCTAAACATAATTTTATTAACAAGTTCATAAAAGCACTGTCTTTACTCACTGAAACCTGTTAAATAGTCGCAATAGCTCATGCACACAGTGTGTCTATTGGTACTAGGTATACAAGCCAATCACAGACCAGGCCTCAACAGCATTATGTTAAATGCTGCTGAGAGCCAATCTGTGATTGGCTAGTACATCTAGTACAACAGAGACACTGTATGTTTACAGTGAGCGGAGCTTTGTTGGGGCTATTTGGAAGGTTTCAGTGAGTTATTAACAAGTGCTTAAAAGCTGATGATATCCCATTAATATATCAAAATATGTTTGTAACAAATAAAATAAAATAATAATAAAAATAATAATAATAATAATAATAAAATAAATGTAAAAAGTTGTTACAATATAATTTCAGGTCATTTATGCTTATTAAATAGCTAACGTTCAATTTACTAGTTTATAATAATACCCACGTCCAGATATATTTATTTCTACCATAACTTGGCACTTTGCTGTGTCATTTGATGGTCCAAATATAGACTCCATATGAGCATGTGCCAAGTACATATAATGAATTGGGTACTGACCTTGACAGGTGTATATATATCTGTTCTAAACATGGATACAGGAGATAACAAATAGCTTAGTTAATAACATGTACTGAGTGTTGTTGGGTGTTAGGAGCTTTTTAAATCAGTTTGAAAAGATTAAATAACATTTGTGAAACATGAGTCACCTCCCAGATCGGGGCCTTCCACGGATCTAATTAATGGCGGTGCACTTTTAGCAAAGCTCGCCCTGGGGACGGGTTTAATAATAAGAATGTCATGTTTGATTTTGCTCTGGTGCGGTCGGAGGTGGTTTCTATCCAAGCAAAGGGATCACTTTTCCACCAATTCAAAAACACAAGGCAAAGGGAACAAGAGCGTCTTTAGATACTTGTTGTGCTTCTTAAAAGGCCTTTGATTCTTAGCAAGTTCTCATTTCCCACTGGAGGTGTAGATCAGGAGGTAGATAAGAGGCCCGTGTGATATGATCTGCTGAGGATTGTTCCCAGGACTTTAGCTTTTTCTCTCCGTCCTTCCTGTGATGTGGTGGAGCCTCAGGTTGTACTGTGACATTTATAAGAAGAGCTTGTTTGTATTGATATATTGTATTTTGTATAATGCCATCAGTGGGCACAGAGCTTCACAGAGATAAGATAAAACCAATGACATGACAACATAAGTAGATTTAACCAATGGCTTATATGGATTTATCATAAAGTCGACCAATGGGTTTATCATAAAGGCAACCAATGTGTTAATTGGATATAACATACAAACAACCAATAGGTTACATGGATTTAACATACAGGACCAGTGGAATGCATAGATTTAACATAAAGACAACCAATGAGTTACCTGGATTTAACATAAAGATGACCAATGGGTTTATCATAAAGGCAACCAATGTGTTAATTGGATATAACATACAGACAACCAATAGGTTACATGGATTTAACATACAGGACCAGTGGAATGCATAGATTTAACATAAAGACAACCAATGAGTTACCTGGATTTAACATAAAGATGACCAATGGGTTTATCATAAAGGCAACCAATGAGTTTCATGGATTTAACATAGAAGACCAGTGGGGTGCATAGATTTAACATAAAGACAACCAATGAGTTACTTGGATTTAACATAAAGCTTACCAATAGGTTACATAGATTTAACATAAAGACAACCAATGGGGTTACGTGGGTTCAGCATAAAGACAACCAATAGGTTACATGGGTTTATCAAAAATACAACCAATGGGTTACATGGGTTCAGCATAAAGACAACCAATGGGTAACATGGATTTAAAGGGATATTGAAGGTCCCTGGATCTTATTCCCATTAGTAAGACAATTGGCAATGTTTATATATATATATATATATATATATATATATATATATATATATATATATATATATATATATATATATATATATATATATATATATATATATATATAATTTTTTTTATTTTTTTATTTTAATTTATTTATTTATTTATTTATTTACCATCCATTCTGGATCAATTCACAATTCATGTTATACCAGGATCAGATGAGATCTAAAAATCATAAATTAAAGGTCTCTTTTTTTTAATTTATCTTCAGTCTCAGGTAACAATGTTATTTTCTCTGTAGGGAGTTGAAGCAGAATCGTATCATTAAGATTGAAGGGCTGACGTTCCAAGGATTGGACTCTCTGGAGGTCTTAAAACTGCAACGGAACAAAATAAGCAAACTCACAGATGGGGCTTTCTGGGGACTCTCGAAAATGCAGATATTGTAAGTTTAATTTTTTTTTTTCTGGAAATCACCAAGAATTTGTAGACTGATTAGAAGGAAGTACATTTTGCACATTTCTCATGGTATTAAGAAACACAAATATTTATACAATATACATATATATAATCAGTATATACACGTATATTTGCATGCCTAAAAACTCTGAAAATGTGTTTCTAGTGTTAAGGAATACCATGTTCCCATTGCATCCTGGGAGACAGGGCGGGTACATATTTTGTAAGACCGCTTTTGAGCATATTACAGAGTTAGAAAACCTACTCATAGACAGCACTATTTCAACCTGGTGGATCTCATCAGTGTAAGACAGCTCTTTTAACTCATACCATGCCAATGATGAGTCCCAACAGACCAAAACAGTGCTGTCTGTAAATTTATGTTGTATTTGTAACTAAAAAAAAATGTTAGTTCTATAGATTGGTTGAATAAATACCTATGCATAACAGTTGTTTTTCTGGATATTTCAGATATCAGCTGTTATTAATATAAGTATTAAGTAAAATTCTCCCTGGCGCCTGCGTGCCTTGCAGGTCACAATGTAGGGCCATAATCCTTAGGCTGAACTTCCACAGCTGAATAAATGTTTGGTAAACAGTGACACATGGCTTCTATCTACAAGGGAATATTCCTCTGATGGATGGCTCCACTCCAACCAAAGGCCATGTTGTGAATTATGGATTTGTCTCGTTTCTCCAGGCACCTGGAAAATAACAGTCTGACTGAAGTGAAGAGCGGGGCGCTGTACGGGCTCCTGTCCTTGCAACAACTTCACCTGAGCAACAACTCAATACAGAGGATCAGCTCGGAGGGATGGAGCTTCTGCCAGAAACTGCACGAGCTGTAGGTATCAAGGCACCTCAGACGGCCCTCTGAATAATCTGTGGCTGAGCTTGCGATTTGGGTGTTTTAAGTATAAATTGCATGAAAAAGCCTCCCCCCCATGACTTTATCTTACGTAGTTATCTCTCAGTGTGTGGTGATAATTCACATGAGCATGCCCATTTGGTATAGACCATAATAATAATATCACTTTAATAACATTGTGTGTGACTATTATTATTTATCAGTCAGGGCATGCTCTTGTGGTCATTAAGAGAATAGGAGGACCTTTTAATGTAATGTATGCGTATTATTATACCAAACATTCAATTATCTAACACTTTCTGCTCTGAGAAATAGTTATCGTGGTGCACTCTGGGAATCTGGGTGGGGACATGCAAATGAGTCCACAATACATTTTCGCTTTAATCCGTTACCACTATATACATGGCTCCTTATATGCATATGCTTGCTGTACACAACTTTCTGCATAGGATGGATTATACACAAGTTAGGAGCCCTACCCACAGGCAGCTTTTTCAGTCTTAAATGGATCTCATCAATGTGAAGCTGGTACCTAATTTGTGCTATAGATTATATGGGAAGGTTATTAACCACAACATCAGCTATATATATATATATATATATATATATATATATATATATATATATATATATATATATATACAGACATATTTATATATATATATATATATATATATATATATATATATATATATATATATATATATACATATATATATATATATATATATATATATATATATATATATATATATATATATCATTTTATTTTTTTATTTCTTCAGTACCTGGGGACTTTGATGCCACTTTAAACTGTATGAACTGTACTGGCCCATTACAGGGACCCTTTAATTCCTATTAATTACACTTTGCATATTGAATCTCCACAATCTCTTCTTTCTTGCACTTTGCAGAGTTCTGTCTAACAATAAAATCAGTCGTCTGGACGAGGGGAGCCTGACCGACCTGGGGGCTCTGCACACTCTGCGTCTGAGCCACAACTTCATTGGTTACATTGCAGAGAAGACCTTTAGAGGACTCAAAACCCTCCGTACCCTGTGAGTATTCAGCCAAGGTTATCAATGTCTTCTATACCATGTGATTACCAAAAAAAGATAAAATTACCCTTTTTACATGTAATAAATTGAGATGTTCCCCTTTACATGTGTTCACTTTGACCCTGGCAGAGTGGCTGGCGGCCATTGCTCGAGTGTCAGTACAAACTAAGAAGAGACAAGTAGAAACCAATCTGTCAGGGCGAGAGGGAGAGAAAAGGAGAGGGAGTGAGGGATGGGGAGAGGGGAATGGAGAGAGAGGGATGGAGGGGAAACAGTGAGAAGGAGAGGGAGTGAGGGACAGGGAGAGGGTAATGGAGAGAGAGGGGTGGAGGGGAGACAGGGAGAAGGAGAGGGAGAGAAATGAGAGGGAGTGAGGGACAGGGAGAGGGGAATGGAGAGGGAGGGATGGAGGGGAGAAGGAGATGGAGGGATGGAGGGGAGACGGGGAGAAGGAGAGGGAGAGAAAATGAGAGGGAGTGAGGGACAGGGAGAGGGGAATGGAGAGGGAGGGATGAAGGGGAGAAGGAGAGGGAGAGAAAATGAGAGGGAGTGTGGGACAGGGAGAGGGGAATGGAGAGGGAGGGATGGAGGGGAGACAGGGAGAAGGAGAGGGAGAGAAAATGAGAGGGAGTGAGGGACAGGGAGAGGGAGGGATGGAGGGGAGAAGGGGAGAGGGAGAGAAAATGAGAGGGATTGAGGGACAGGGAGAGGGGAATGGAGAGGGAGGGATGGAGGGGAGACGGGGAGAAGCAGATGGAAGGATGGAGGGGAGACAGGGAGAAGGAGATGGAGGGATGCAGGGGAGACAGGGAGAAGGAGAGGGAGGGATGGAGGGGAGGCCGGGAGAAGGAGAGGGAGGGATGGAGGGGAGAAGGAGAGGGAGGGATGGAGGGGAGAAGGGGAGAAGGAGAGGGAGGCATGGAGGGGAGACTGGGAGAAGGAGAGGGAGGGATGGAGGGGAGACGAGGAGAGGGAGGGATGGAGGGGAGGCAGGGAGAAGGAAGGATGGAGGGGAGATAGGGAGAATTAGAGAGAGAGGACCAGGGGGGGGGGGGGGAGGAAGTGGGAAGGAGAGAGAGGGGGAGGGGGGTCTGAAGGAGAGAAGGGATGGCGTCTAGAGGAGGGAGGAGGGGGGGGGGAGGAGGGGGGTGGATGGGGAGAGGGGAATGGGGCAAGAGGGATGGAGGGGAGAGAGGAGGGGAGGGGGAGGGAGGGCGAGAGAGAAATGGGGATGGAGGGGAGGGGAGAGTGGGGGAGAGGGAAGGAGGGTCGAGAGGGGAATGGAGATGGATAGGAGACAAGGAGAGGGAAAGGGAGGGACGGGATGGGGAGAAGGGAGTGGGTAGAGAGGGATGGAGGAGAGAGATGGGGAGGGAGAGAGGATAAGAGGAAAGAGGGACAGTGAGCTAGACAGACAGAAAGAAAGAGATACAGACAGAGAGACAACTTGTCACGCTTAGAAAATCTTCATGGCTCCTATGTTTTATAGAAAGAGGGAGACAGACACACACAGAGACAGATATATGGATAGATGTACAGATAGATATTCATTTTATTCCATTTAATGGCCAAGGTACTCAAGGACTTGTGTAAATCACCTGCCATCTCTTTTTAGTCTTTCCTATGAGATAGCAGCAGTTGGTGTATCTTATTTTTTCACATTCCAGAATAGATTGATAAAAGATGTCTGCCTATTTAGCCATTTCTAAGGGTCCATACAAAACAGAAATTCCTCTCCCATCCACACAAGCCGAGCATTGCGGGTCCCTCTTGTGCTTGTTTTAATGGCCAGATCTTTTCAAATTGAGGATGAATAGGGGGAGAGGTGCGGGGAGAGCTCTGATTTAATAATGGGGGCTCATGCACCTGGTGAAAAAGACCCCAGCTTGCTTTAATTATCCCCTATTGTTCAAATGCCTTTACTTGTTGCAGAGCTGCTAAATTACTGAGCCATTCACGGGGGTCACGTTGGAAGACCTCCCAGTCCTATGATTAACAAGGCAGCGAGCATTCAGATGCAGCCAGTTAGAAAGAATAGGAAGCTGGCATGGGAGAGACCACGACTCAATAGACTGAAAGGCCGGCCAGCCGGGCCAAAGCCCCCGTTTTTGTCTCTTTAAACAATAAATCCCTTTGTGTCCATTGGGGGGAACAAGCTTGGCCAAAAGTAACAAAACGTCAGTTACAGGAATAGCTGCAGTAACATTGTAACACAAAAAGTGTCTGGTTTATAAACAAGTCAAAAAAATGTTTACGTATCCTAATGTTTTATATAACAATCATAACTAATGCCTGTGTGGGGCTTCCTGGATTCTGCTGTTCTGAACGGACCAAAAATCACAAGCGCACTCAAATGTCAATACACTCTGCTGCGACTTGTAATATATTATTATAGTGAGGGTATGTGAGCATTTAGAGGGCGCTTGTTATTTATGGTCTCTTCAGGATCTGAAGGCTTGTCCACACAACCTCAATACATTATTAAATTAATATTTAGGGAGTTGTGTTCCCGGGCTATTTGTTCTATATTTTTGATCCTTTTCATGAAGTGGTTTAGTACTCGTCCCCCATACAGGAACTGACCGCATTAATTCATTTCACGCTGCTGCTGCTCTTAAAGGGTCAACGTCTTAGAAAAGGAATAATGTAGATGAGTGGCTGCTGAGTTCAGGGCCAAACTCAAGAAATGTGTCAGGCACTGAAAGAGACTTCTTTGTAATCTCTTCCTTCTTCATGAAAAGAGGTTCCAGAACTGAAAAAAACTGATTGTGAGCTTTCTGTTATGTCCTCCACAGGGAGCTGGACCATAACGAGATCTCCGGCACAATAGAGGATACCAATGGAGCCTTTATAGGGCTGGACAGTCTGACCAAGCTGTGAGTATGAGGCAGTGCTTAAAGTCTTTCTGAGCTATTTCAATTCTATGCCTTTTCAATATGGCTTTTATACATCATTGTTGGGGCAAATCAATAGACCAAAGAGCAGAATATTTAGAGCAGAACATGCCCAGAATCCTAAAACGCCACAAACTCCGGAAACATTTTTTCTTTTTGCATTGAATCAAATTAAATATCTTATATATTTTTTATAAATGAGTTTTGAAAAAAAAAAAAAAAAAAAAAAATATATATATATATATATATATATATATATATATATGTATCATTATTTTATATTTTTATTGGGGCGTGGGGTTACTTGATGTATTTTACCACTTATATTGCTCAATATGGATTTTTGATGGCGCACCTTTAATGTGCCTGGGAAGGGAAAGCAGAGGACGTGCAATCATTAAAGGGATATGGAAAGTTTCTGGATGTTTCTAGGTATATAATATCCCTGTGTTTCTATTTTATTTTATTAAGAAGTGCTTATAATAAAAACAAACAAGCCGGTCTGCTCTCTGCAGTGTATGCAGACACAGACTCTGTAGGGCTGGATGTGCAGAGAGTCTTAGCCTATCACGGACCACGTCTCAGTATGGTAAGTAAGTATGGAGCACAGCACACCAAATACCATAGAGTCTGTATCATCATGAGCTGCAGTGTGCAGACCCATACGGGGACTATTTGCTTGATTTAGGCGGCACAAACAGAGCTTATAAGCACTTCTTAAATACATATACAGGTGTATGTATATATATGTGTGTATATGTATATATATATATATATGTGTATAATAATAAATAATAATATAATAAAATCCATGAACCATCCATATCTTTTTAATATGTAATTAGGCCTCCCATCATGTGGGCCGCGTCCAATGACAAACGCAGATCGACTGTCTCACAAGTTTATTGAATAGCCGCTTTCTTCCCAGGTAGGATGCCGCTAATTCAGGCTGTCATCACTGTTAAATCGTATAGAGATAAAAGTCTAGCGTTGCACTTGGCGATCGGGCGGCCGACCCTAATCTCGCTCGTTCACATTTCATCGAACACAATATCGCTTTCTGCC
This sequence comes from Discoglossus pictus, assembly GCA_027410445.1. Classification (NCBI taxonomy): domain Eukaryota; kingdom Metazoa; phylum Chordata; class Amphibia; order Anura; family Alytidae; genus Discoglossus; species Discoglossus pictus. The sequence goes on along the minus strand of CM050169.1, from coordinate 48,477,367 downwards.
AAACTAATTCTGCTCTCTCTCTCTTTCTTATCCGCCTTTCTTTTGTTTATCTGACCCTTGATGTTTGGAAACTGCAGAACTCTGTATGGAAACAAGATCAAATCCGTGGCCAAGAAAGCGTTCTCAGGCTTAGGGGCCCTGGAGCACCTGTGAGTATCCCATCATGCAGTGCGCGTTGTAGCGGGCTGCCAAGAGTAGCTGCTTGAGAGGCCTGCTAGCTATTTAATAACGTCTTTGTAAGCTGAGAAGTCCGTCCATTTGTGGAGGCCAGCTGTTTCCTTCTCATTAGAAGTCAGCTTCAACTTTGGCCTTTTTTGTGCCAGGAACAAAGTTATAGAACATATGGTAAATTCGGGTGACTTTTTTCTCTTTTATTTGATTGGTATGGGAACTAATTCACTTTTATTTTACACGCCGATTACTTCAAGCAAACAATCATGTCAAGTTTAACTTTGAAAAAGTGGAACGATTACAACCATTAAATTGCGCTAAATCTTGGCTTCGAAAACATTTTTTAAATTTTATTTTTATTTTACTTCCTTGAGGATAATGCTGGCGATGACCGACTCAGCACTACTTTTTTATTTTTTATTTTTAAATGAAATACACATTGGACAGTTGATCTCCCGCATTATTTTCTGCCGTGATATCTCAATCCGACACAACAGATGTTGAATTTTTAGTATTTTGGAATTTAGCATTTCCTGCCTTTTTTTTTTTTTTAACAGTGGGATACTTTTGCTTTTTTAAGAGATCATTTAAGGGACATGCAGTAAAGGAAATACTGAACTTGATCAGCAAATTGGTCTTGCTCTGTATTCATTATTACATTTTTTTTTTAGTTTTTGTGTTTAATTTTGATTTTTGGAAGTTTTTTACTTTTTTTGATATCTAAATCTTAGCCTCTTTCCCCCTCTGTCTTGAATGGGCTGTAAAAATTGTGTATTTATACCCACATACACTAGTGCACAAACACTAATGACATGTACCAACCTACCCCACCAACCTATGCGCCAGCACTTAACTGCACACACCAACCTACACACCAGCACGAACCACCCTAATCCACCAACCTCCCGCACCCACCCACGCATTGACCCATGCACCAACCTACACACCAGCATGTACTAACCTACCCCACCAACCTATGCGCCAGCACTTAACTGCACACACCAACCTACACACCAGCACGAACCACCCTAATCCACCAACCTCCCGCACCCACCCACGCATTGACCCATGCACCAACCTACACACCAGCATGTACTAACCTACCCCACCAACCTATACGCCAGCACTTAACTGCACACACCAACCTACACACCAGCACGAACCAACCTAATCCACCAACCTCCCGCACCCACCCATGCATTGACCCATGTACCAATCTACGTGCCAGCATGTACCATCCTACCCCACCAACCTATGCACCAGCACTTAACTGCACACACCAACCTACACACCAGCACGAACCAACCTAATCCACCAACCTCCCGCACCCACCCATGCATTGACCCATGTACCAATCTACGTGCCAGCATGTACCATCCTACCCCACCAACCTATGCACCAGCACTTAACTGCACACACCAACCTACACACCAGCACGAACCAACCTAATCCACCAATTTACCCCCTAACCTCCCGCACCCACGCACGCATTTCCCCATGCACCAATCTATGTACCAGCATGTCCCACCTACCCCAACCAACCTATGCACCAGCACTTACCTGCATGCATCAACATACGTTCCAGCCTATGCACTAGCATGTACCAACCTACCCCACGAAGCTACGCACCAGCACTTACCTGCCCACACCAACCTACACACTAGCACGTACCAACCTACTCCACCAATTTACCTTACCAATTTCCTGCACCCACCCATGCACCATCATGCACCAACCCAAAAATAATTTTATTCATAGCTAAATTATTTATAATATATTTCCATTATTCCAACAAACAATGGCTCTTGGTTTATTTCAGAAATCTTGGGGAAAATGCAATCCGGTCCGTACAGCCGGAGGCCTTTGGAGAACTGAAGAGTATGAAAGAGCTGTAAGTTATTTAAATTGTTCTATTTCACCAGTCAAAGTTTATAGAGCAGATCTGAATATTTAACAAAAATATTTTTACAATTTAAATTATTACATTGTTTATGTTTTGATTAGAATATAATTTAAATGTGCTTAGATAGTTGGAGGCTCCATCTCCAAGATGGCCAAGATTATACTATGTATATTGGGAGCTCTACCTAGTACATAAACTTGTGGTTCTCTTATCAAAGGTGATTGTGGTGTGGAAGAAAACTTGTTATAGCAAGTTGCATCACACAACCATAACACTTTCCTTTTGTATCGCTACCTTTTTTTGGTGAATGGGCATGTGTACCTCAATGAAGCTGTGAGCTATATCATGTAGTGTCAACTGACAGGGGAGGGTCATAATAGAGAGGTCAGATAAATCACGGCTCAGTGGAGAAGGAACTGGCAACTCACTCCAGTCTCTTTGCCAAGATAACCATATGGATAAATGTGCCTGGCTTGCACTATAAAAAAAAAAGCCATTATCTATCAATAATGGCTATAAGAAGAGCTAAATGTCCTAATTGATATGTCTTGTATTATTATTATTAATAATAATTATTATTATTAATAATAATAATAATAATTATTATTATTATTATTACACACCTTCATCATATCCCATAAGGCAATCTACCAAATGTCAACATGTCCAGATGTTTCCAGTTTGTATGAACTTACATTAACCCCCAAAATAAAGAGACATTTGACAAGATGGAGTCCAAGAAATGGATTCCACAGTGGTCCTAGTGCAGACTATAGAACATTATTGGACTATTAAAATGCCTTCTGAATTACCTGATCTGCAGTATAATAATTTGTAGCAAAATAATTGTTTGTTTTTTCTTCATCTTTCATTCAAGATACATCAACAGTGACAACTTGTTGTGCGATTGCCATCTCAAGTGGTTGCCAGAGTGGTTGACCAGCAGAAATCTGCAGCCCGAGGTGAAAGCCAATTGTGTCTACCCGGAATCTCTGAAAGGGCAAGATATATTTAATGTGTCAGCCGAGAGTTTTGTATGCGGTAAGAAAACTATTTGGGAAACATGAAAATTATGTGCACCATTTTTTTTAAAATAACCTGTGAAAAATAGATAAGACATATAATATGCAAATAAGGTAAATATTGTTACCTATTAAAAAGTGGGATAAGCAGAAATTGCTTTAATTAGACATGTCTAATAAATCTGAATACCAATCAATCGGAAGCCACATCAAACTACTAATTGCATTAATATATAATGTTGTAATATTGTATACATATACAAAACACGGTCCGTGTAACCTGTATATCTACCGAATATAGATGCGTGTTTGTGTATTATTTTACCCAATTATAACACTGTCAGTTTACAGTAAACCTATTTATATCTGTGTTAGCCAGGTTTCATTCCATTGACTCCATAATTAGACTCTCCTGCAAAGTTCACAGCAAACACTAACACTTTGAAGAGTTACCCGACGCGCATTTCTCCTTCCCCTGTCTGTCTCCTAACCTTCCAGTAGCTCTTTTTCCCATCTGTCCTTTTCCTTATACCAATGTTTTTCTTAGTTGTTTGGCAGAGATCCCAGAATTATATATATTTTTTTAAAATAAATTTGTTCTTAATATTTTATATCACAAAACAAACACGGATATATTAAGAAAATATAAATATATCATTTGTAACAGAATAATAACAGAATATAAGTAATAATAGCTCTGTAAATATTAAAAATCCATGTCGTGATTTGAAAGGTAATCGGCAGCCAGTTCTTCAGCTTTTTATCACCTCCCCCTTCTTCTTCTCTTTCTCCATATGGGTCTCACAGTTTTGCTTGTTCTTCTACACCCAAACACAAGGACAGTATTTCTCTCCTTTAAAGTCCAGCTGGCTCAGCGCAAATACTGGACAGCTGGACATACAATCAGAACAGCAAGGCTTTAATTAAAACAAGGTGCCAGAAGACTAAGCCTAATTATTTCTGGGTTTTAGTTTCTTAAGGTAGTCGGCATGTTGTTTATTTGGTTTAGTTATTTTTGCATTCCTTCACAAGGACTTGCTGATTTGTAGATCAACATGTGGAGCGGTCTGTAAGACCTCGGAGCTACCCGGAGAAAAGGATTTCAGAACTGAAGATGAATGAGAAGTAAAATTGTATTAATGGGAGGGGGCATATCAGTAGTTTAATCAACATATCCCCACTGATTTAACTCTCACACTGGGAGGTGATTAGGAGGATCCATGAGGGAAGTGCTCTCCAATCAGACATACCGTATTTTATCTTTATTTATACCGTACTTGCAGTATGGTAGTGGGAGCCGCCCAGAGGGGAGTGCTCTCCAGTCAGACATACTGTACTTGCAGTGTAATAGTGTGAGTCACCCAGAGGGGAATGCTCTCCAATCAGACATACCGTACCTGCTTTATGATAGTGGGAAAATGTATTTGTTTACATTGCAGTATGATAGTGGGAGCCGCCCAGAGGGAAGTGTTTTCCAGTCAGAGTCGGTGTTATTTATGGGAGCCACTCAGAGGGGAATGCTCTCTAATCAGACCTATCATACTTGAAGTCTGATAGTAAGTGGCACCCAGGGGGGAGTGCTCTCCAATCAGACATACTGTGCTTGTTTTATGATAAGTGGGAGTCATGCAGAGAGGAATGCTCTTCAATCAGACATAACATACTTGCAGTATAATTGTTGGAGTCTCCCAGAGGGAACTGCTCTCCAATCAGATATACCGTACTTGCATTATGATAGTGGGAGGTGACTAAAAAATGTATTTGTGTATGTTACTAGTAGTTAATTTTAAACTACTCCCTGGTCTCAAAAGGGTTACAGTTCGGTATTTCCCCTTGGGGGGCAAATATACCAAATGCGCAGCACAACACGCAACCAAGAAGCATGAAAGAGCAGGATCATCCATCCTCTATAACATGCATTTATTTCACCAAAATCACTTGAAATACTGATAATTCTCCAGGGAATATATGCATCTTATAGGCATCTTAGATCATGGCTGTTTCCATATTTTGCTGCACATTTGCCTTTTCTCCGGGCACACTTCAGAAATTCTTGATTTTGTGCTAGCAAATTTATTCCAAGCATGGCTGTTGCCAAATCCTATAAAACCCACGCACAGAAACAAACCTAACAGTACATTCTGTTTTGTTGGTCTTCTTTCTGCGCTGTCCATTTCTTATTTAAATAAAAACAAAAAAACACAACTTATTAATTAAATGACCCCCAAACATTAATTTATGACATATTTATTAATAGTTTTGAATTAGGGTAGCCTGGACTAAAGCTAAAATCAGCACTAGAGAAAGACGCTACAAGGAACAGCAATTTGGAGGGGAGTCAACAAATACAGCTGTTACCCTGACATCCTGTACTGTGTACTCCCAGATGTCTTCAGTTTTACGGTAATTAAAGGACCACTGTACTGTGGGAAAAGCTTCCCATGTTTGTAAAGTATGCAGCAATCTAATAACATTAGAATAAGTTGAGTATATCTTTATTTTATTTTTTAAATCTCAAATGTAGCAGGCTGCCTATGTATTGGTAAATTCCATCTCGAATGGCTAGTCTGATTAAGGGTAAAGTGATCCTACTGTGACTTCTATTTATTTTTATTGTCTAAAGCAGTGGTAGGCAATGTGGTCCTACACGGGCTGCCAACAGTTAATTCAAACTTGGTAATTTCCACCTTGGAAGGCTAGTCTACCTGATGGTAAATGTATCTTATCGGGGCTTTCTATCCTATTTATTCTTATTGTCTAAAGCAGTGATTGGCAACATGGTCCTACAATAACTTTCAACAGACATGATTTTTGGATCCCTCTCTACTGTATTGATGTTCTTTCTACCTTGGCACAGCTGAGTTGCACGGTTTCATTGATCCACCTATTGAGACAAAGAGGGGGTGAAATCCTCAACTACTGGTGGCCATTGTTAGGACCAAGTTACCAACCACTGTTCAGTCTTTCAACATAAGTGATTACGGTGTCAGTGGACTTCTGAGATAAAATGATGGGTACGTCGATGATGTACGAAGTACTTAAAACTAATTTAAACCACCTTTAATAAGATGCATTTTAAGGATTATGTGTTAAATTTGTTTTCTTTTTGGTTTTGCTCATAAAATGAGTGATATGTAGTAGAGTGAATTTACAGGATTACATTTACAGCTTTTTAAACAGATATTGCGTCTTCATCTTCCAGTCTCATAATTTGTTCAAAAAGGAACATGACTTCTCTACCACCATTGGGTATGATGTACAGTATATGTCGTTATTATTACAGTCCCAACCGTTTACTCAGAACTATAGAGATGAAGGTAGTTATAATTACACTTAGAGGTCAGCCAATACCTTATTGGTAAAGTAAAAAGAAAGGTCTTTTGTAAACAACCTAAGTGAAGTAGTGAACTGTGAAAGCTTTGAGAGAAAATAATAGTATTTATGACTCCATATGAGTTGTTAATTTAAAAAAAGTAATTTGGGATATTTGTGCCAAATGATACAGCCATCTTTCCAAGATATGTTTCTAGTTGCCATTTACCTGTCGGTACTTGATAAAGAGTAGAGGCACCTCTTGACTTGTCTATTACAATGTACCGGAAAAATATTCATCTTGATCAGTAGATTAATATGATTACTTCGAACTAATTCCTTATTCAAAAAAATATCTAATACTTATAAAATTTCTCTGACTCCTAAGAATCAAATACGAAGAGAAGATTTGTTTAATACATATACATGATTCTTCAGTAAAGATTTAGGTACTTAGGTACCCAGGCGCCTGGGATTTTTTCTCAGCTTAATTATAAAACTTAACCCTGGAATGATATATTCATTGTATCTTTTTTTTTTTTTTCTAGATGATTTACCCAAACCTCAAATCACTGTCCATCCAAAATCCACCATGGCGGTAGTTGGGAAGGACATACGCTTCATCTGCTCAGCTGCCAGCAGTAGCAACACCCCCATGACGTTTTCATGGAAGAAGGACAGTGAGACCCTACACAATTCAGAAATTGAAAATTTCTCCAATGTTTTGGAAAAGGACGGCGATGTGACGGAATACACCACAATTCTCCATTTGCGAAGTGTAACTTTTGAAAACGAGGGTCGTTACCAATGTATCATAACCAACCATTTTGGCTCTACTTATTCTGAGAAAGCTAAGCTTACCGTGAATGGTGAGTAATCAGATCTATTACTAATAAAATGTGCCATTACAATTGTTTACAAACTTAAAAACTTAAGCCAAAACTTAAGTTACCTACTCTCTGAGTAGGAAACCAGGCCTATAGAACAAACTTACTGAGGTGTTGTTCGTTCTCAGATGACCACCTCTGCCCGTTTTTGTTTAGTTTTTCCTCACCCTAAGGGTGATAGGGGGCTCCAGATGTGGATTCCTTGCTCAGTGTGTCTTAAGGAGTACAGCTGCACCTCACTGATGAGACTCAAGAGAGGCCAAAACATAAGTCTGTGGTTTGCTGTTTCTCTTGTTCAGGGTAGAATTGCCTGGTATTGAGGGTCTGGATCACTCTTTTGAGTGAGACGAAACTGATATACTACAAGATATTTCTCCATGTGACCTAAAAGAGGCTGCTCTCTCAGTAGGTAACCAGACCTATAGAGCAAACATACTAGGTGTTGTTTGTTCTCAAATGAGCACCTCTGACTTGGTGATACATAAAAACTTCAGACAAAAACCAGCAATATTATTTTAAAGACTAATCATCAAATCATTATTCTCAATATTTGATTATCTGCAATCCTTGTAATCATGCAGATGTTTTGTTAAGAGCACTAGGAGCTCCTTAATGCCTTGACCGAGTATTTGTAAGTTTCCTTTTTTTATTTTATTTTTTTATTTTTACCACTTATGTATGTTGGCCATTCTCTGTAACTTTGTCCATGCATACAAAATGAGTATTACATTAGACCTACTGAAAGCTCTGGCAGTTATACTTTATAATGTGTTATATGTGGTTTCTAATTAGATACCACATTCCCATTGAGTATTCAAAGACTCCTACCACCTCAAGAAGTAGAGCAACAGGTGGAGTTGTTCAATATATTTTCAATCTGTAAGCACAGTGCTCCTTTATTTATTTATTTTTCTCTGCTTTGACCCAGTGCTGCCATCATTTATTAAAACACCTCAAGATATCACGGTACGGGCCGGTTACTTCGCCAGACTGGAGTGTGCAGCGGAGGGACATCCTAATCCAGAAATTGGCTGGCAAAAAGATGGCGGCACGGACTTCCCTGCGGCTCGAGAACGGCGCATGCATGTCATGCCGGATGATGATTTGTTCTTTATTATGAATGTGAAGATTGACGATATGGGAATATACAGCTGTACCGCCCAGAACAGCGCGGGATCCGTCTCGGCTAATGCTACAATAACAATACTTGGTGAGAGGCTTTTTACTAAAAAAAAAAAAAAAAGACGGAAAACACAGGATATTTAATTAAATTGTTGTATAATAATAATTTCTCCAGGATGTAGGTACAAGATTATATATTGTTAAACCACTGCAGAAGTATGTCCGCTCATTTAAGTAATTGGAGTCTGATTAATTAGGATCAGGAATGTTAGGCCTGACTTCAAGGGATTGTAGACATTTTTTTTTTATATATATATGTTTTAACCAGGTTATTTTTTTCATTGTTTCCTCCTCAAGGTAATTGCTTCCCTTACTTTTAAGAAGTCCCCTGTCTTTCTGTTTTGTCTCATGATAGCTGACATCTGGCACAGCAGAAAGGCTTCACAACCAGTGTCTCATGCTGCTAATAAATAGACCATAACAATATGAGACACTGCTCGTGTGAAGCCTGTGGTTGTGGCCGTAGGATACAGTTGTGCAAGATGGCACTTCTCATGAGGGAGAACAAGAATAAATGACAAGTTCAAGAAAAGAATCGGATACTCAGGGGGGCTTCTTATAAGTGAAGTATAACATTTATATCATAATTATATTGAGGATAGCATTAATTAATTAACCTAGTTACAAATATTTATAGAACAAGGTTTTACATTAGCACAGTGACCTTGGTCCTACATGGGCCACCACAAAAGTCCAGGAGTTCATTAGCAGAAAGTGATACCATTTAAGGTTTTCTCAAAAAATGCTGATACGTACCTACTAATGCTGATAGATTGTTACATTAAAAACATGACAATGGCCCTAAACTATTAAAACCTCTCATTCCTAGTCATTCCTAATTATTTAGAGATTGTTATCATAAATTAATGACAAGAAATGGTGATAAATGACAATTAATATATATATATTTTTAATTTTTAATTTTAGAGATGCCCCATTTGGTTCAGCCACTTGACGACCATGATCTATTTGAAGGTGCCACCTTAGCTTTACAATGTAATGCAAGTGGCAACCCCCCTCCACGGATAACATGGCTGAAAGGAGACACCGTCTTGACAATGACTGATCGTCATCATTTTACGCCTGGCAATCAGCTGCTCATCATAAAAAATGTTGTGCTGAAAGACTCCGGCACATATACCTGCGAGATGTCCAACACCGTCGGGACTGAACGTGCCAACAGTCTTGTGAGCGTCTCTTCAAATCCAAACTCAAACTGTGGGCCAGTGCAAGTCAAAGTGGAGGGCATCATGACATTCGGCACCATGACAGTCGGTATCATCACAATCGCTGTGGTGTGTAGTATTGTCCTGACCTCGTTAGTGTGGGTGTGCATCATCTACCACACCAGGAAGAAGAATGAGGAATATAGCGTAACCAATACAGGTACTTTCACATTCTTATACTTTGGATTTTTTATAGTGTTTTGTATCTACAATAATTTTGCGATCAAAATCCAGCCTGGCTTTTAGAATCGGCCTCTTGTTCATTTTTATACTAACTTATATGTTATGCATCAGCCCAAGGCCTTACTGAGCTGTCTCAAACTGTATTTCACATAATGCTTTGCATTGTACAAGATACAAATATACAAATGCCTTTCATTTATTTACTTGCAGATGAAACAATAGTACCCCCCGATGTCCCAAGCTACTTATCTTCTCAAGGTAGGTTCTACAGCAAACCGATCTCTAATTAAATCACAAGAGATGGTCGCTAGCAGTGGAATATGCTTAAATGGCTAATAATCTGAATGGAGCAATACTCAAAATACGTTATTTTGAAGAACTGGACTAAAGACCACTGTAATTCTAGAAAACCAGCACTTATTTGTGAAACATCGGACAAACTACCTCCATTACCAGTCTAAGCCATGGACAAACTGGTTATGAGTAGAATATTCTTATCTAGTCATTTACTAAGAGCTATATATATTCTTTCATTGTACAATGGCCTTATAAATATGATTAAACATAAAATTAACATAATAATAATAAAATAAATAAATATAAACTAGTAAATATAATTGAACAAAATAAAAACAGCCCGTACCTGTATTTTCCATTACAAGCTGTACAATGCTATAGTCCCTATTGATGTATAATTGTTCTTTTGCTCTGGTTGTGTTCTAGGTATATGCTCTACTGATGGGACAGGAAACCTTGACATTGACTCATGTAATGTGGGCTACAGGAAGCCAAGGATCTGCATAGGATGCAACACCAATGAGGCTTGCAAGACAGGAGATGGCTTGTTCAATCCAGAGCACACAGGTATGTGCAGGAGACCCCAAGGGCCTGATCCGATATAATGCACAGATTTCTGCATGTTTTATCACCATTTACTGCACACAATTACCACCATAAGTTAAAGGTCCACTATACTGGTCATATATTCATGTTACCATTTGTTTATTTAATAACCGGATTATTAACAAATAGTCCACATATTAAAAGGATCAGAAGAGATCTAAAAAGGTTGAACTTGATGGACTAACAGTCTTTAGACAACCTCAAATACTATGTAATATAGTGCATATTATATTAAGAAAAAAATCGTAAATTTGTGTTAAAAATAAGTTCAAAAATGTATTTGCCGCCTAGAATTACAAGAAATAAATTCAATGTATTATACAGCTTTAAAGTATAGCATAGGATGGATTAGGAACCAGCACTATACTGATGGGATCCATTAAGATTGAAATAGTGCTGTCTGTGGGTAGGTTTCCTAATTTGTGCATAATCAATCCTATGTTATGCTTTAAAGCTGTGTAATACAGCAGGTAATGCATATGTTAAAAGGAGACAGGTATAAAGTAATATTGGATCAAAAAGTGAAAAAAGCATTGTAAACTCATTTGCATGTCCCGGCCCAGTCTTCTAGAATGCAGTGCAATAACTATCTTGGAGTTCTGATAAGTCGCTATATTCCAGACCTAATCTCAACACATGTCTGTGGGTGGGTTGTCTGGCTCATAGCCTTCATGGAGTATGGACCTAACCAGAGATCCTTGCTGTCCTTTGGGCACATACGTGTATTGTATTGTATGGTTCTACATCAACAAATAAAATTAAGTGGCATATGTCCTTAAAGTGTAGACAACATATTCCATGTGCATATATCTCTACTCTCTACAGGTTATGGATTCCCAGCAGTGTGCACAGATTGCTATGATGGTAGCGCCATGTACCATAAGGACACTGACTATTGCCCACAGGCATTACAATCGGAGGACTACACATATCAAAAACCATTAAACAGCAACGAAAGATACCGAAGTAACAGTGACACGTCTGGCGCCTCCACGTGTCGTCTGAGCAATGGGACGACTGGCAGCAAGAAAATGGAGTCCAACGGCCTGGCATATCCGAGCAACCATGAAAGAATGGCGCCTACAGAGGCACTAAACTCAAATACACAAGGTACAGTAAGTAGAAGGGGGTGTCATGGTCACCCAAGTCAAGCGCCATCACATAATGTTTTTTTTATTTAAATATTTTTATTTGGCATGAAAAAAAAAATGTTTAAATAATTAAAAAGATGTTTAACATTTTTGCTTGTTTGATGCCGTTGAAAATGTTAGAACTTCCCTCTGACACTCCCAGTTGTGGGCGTGGCAAGCACCATCTGAGTTTTAAGCTTTATGCAAAACGATTGAGCCACATTTTAGTTTACGAGAGGGAGATCCGGATATTTTATAAATTGTCACATTAACCAAAACACATGGAATACATTTGAGGAGTTCCATATTCCTTTAATATGGGGAAGCCCACCTATTTAATGACCCTTATAAAATATCTACCATAATACAAACCATAATGTAGTGAAAGATACAAAAAAACATAGATTTGAAGGTAGATAAAGAACAAAATGGCCCATCTAGCCTGCCCATTCTATCTAAAAGCTTATCCCAAGAACACTTAAATACCCTAACCCTGACACTTTCACTTTTGTACTACATTGTAGCATTTTCACATGGAAAACAATATGGCTATATTTTTGTTTCTTTTATCCATTTTTTTTTAATATTCCAAAGTGATTTAGTCCTGGGAAATTGTATGCTGTTGTTGCTGTATTTATATGCAAATGAGCAGCTCATGCAAATTAGTCAGCTGATTTGATGTGCTAATCGGGATAAAGTACTAGTACAATGTATAGCCAGTTTTTAATACTCTTTAAAATTAAATCAACTACCTGTTGGGTTGATAGAGTACAGGGTTTCCCTGGTGGTGAAGTGGTTAGGATTTGGTGCTTCCACCACTGCAACTAGGGCTCAATTCCAGTCAGGTAACCAAGAGGTCACACCACCCCGACGCCAAGCAGGGTTGGACCTAGTAAATACTTGGATGGGAGACTACCTAGGAATATCAGGAGCTGTATGCTGTGGCCCACTGTAGAAGGAACTGGCAAACCATTCCAGTATCTCTTCCATGAGTATCAAGTGGATTAGCATGCTGTGTTTCAGTCCATGAGGTCACAGAGAGTTGGAAACAACTGAACAACACAAAAAAAGTAAATATGTATTATTATTGCACCAGCATAGTATTCATTTCTTATTTCAATATCTTTGCAGGTTCAAACCTACATCCTTTATTAAGGACAACAGAATCTGAAGGAATTAAACCCCCCTCTGAATCAGACTGTCTCATACAGCAAATCTCAGACGCGGTCTCTGAGCCTCTAAAACAGACTCATCTTTCCAATGGACAGTTACACACATTGAGTAACCATCACCGCTTGTTACAAGGATCAAGTGAATAAAACCGCACTGTGTGCAATCCCTTCATGGACTACTTAGGGGATATAAACACAAATAAACTGAGGTCTGGAGCTAAATATTTTTGCTGGAGACGGACCCCCCCGAGCATAAAATAAGGAGGTAGCTCGAAAATAAACCTTTGCATCTGCAGCACAAAAATGCAAGAGACTTTGTAACAAAACTTTAAATGTATTTGATACATTGTACATAAGAGTTTTCATAAATATATATATATAAAATATGTAAATATATATAAAATATTAGATATAAATATTTACGTATATCTTTTCCAGAGTCTATTCTAACCCATAGTGCATGTATTTTATGACCTTTTACAGCTGTGAAACAAGGTACCAGATTGCTGTTTGTGAAAAAAATATATTTGGAAAAAAAAGAATTAGGTGCCTTATTGCAGAAATTATTTTAGGTGCTAGGAGAGCTACAGCAATAATGACAATTTGCACTGTTTTGGCGCCTGTTCAGTATTCTGTGAAGATTTGGGGTTTTACCCCCAAGAAGTAGATCGCGGACACTTCATTGGTTCATTTTAAACAAAAAAAGGCCAATTTTATATTTTAGAGAAATTCAAGTTAAAGGAACACTGTGACCATATTTTAAAAATTTACTATTTTGAAGAATTCTACTTGAAAATCTGCAAAATGCGATTAGAACATAAAAAAACAGGTTCTAATTTATTATGTTTTATATGTATTTATGGAAGCTGCCATTTTGCTTTTAGCGGGTCACTTCCTGAGGTGGGAGGAGAATATACAGGAAGTTACTCCGCACAGTGGGAATATGGCAGTACGAACTGTCAGTGCTCTTAGCAGGATTCTAGGGAAATTCCTTAGATTACAAGGACACACCCACCTCAGGAAGTAGCAGCCAGCAAGAAAACAAAATGATTGCCCACCGCAAAGAAAAGAAAAGGTAGTAATAATTTACCACTATTCTGTTTAGTTAAACATAAGACAACATAGGAAAAAATGGCCACAGTGGCCCTTTAATTGTATTCTCTCCAGTCAATGTCTGACATTTTGATTTAAATTAAATGTTGTGTTCATGCAGGAAAATCCCTAAAATTTGCTCCGGCACTCGAGTACAAGCAGGTTTTAAAAGATCAACTGAAAAATAAATTGTAGAGGTCTTAAATGTTTTGTTCTTGAACAAATTTATGGTCAGAAGACTAGATTTTTTTTAAAGAATTACACAATATGAGACACCAACCAATCCCAGAATGATGAGTTCCAGTCGGTCGAAACAGCTGTCTGTGGGTAAGTCGGTGGCTCATTGGAAACATGGCAGAATATTGGTGGTAATAGCAGATGGTTTATTCTGTTTTAGGCCTGTAGACTAACTAATAATCTATTATATTTGGAGATATTGTAACATCTCAGATGGATGTTGATGTTGCTCCTCTGTGGTTTTTCCTTTTTTTTTTTTTTTTTTATCTCAATTAAAATAACAGCAAAAAAGCTCAACAAATAATGGATATATAGAGTAGGGTAAGAACATATAAATAACATAGAAAGCGGTGTAGCTCTGCGTGTCCTTACATCAGCAGGTGCAGCCCTTCCCAAGTAATGGGGAAGGGCTAAGGGAATTTCACATTGCTAAGTAAAGTTGACAAATGTTAATTTTTTTTGCCATCATATTATTTACATGTTGCTTAAATTTTGAATAATTTGAGCTAATTAATATTTGCAAATTACCATAATACAACTTGTTAATTTTTCTTTACTCCATTCTTTTGCAATAAGTAATCTTTTTTTTACCGCAGTGTAGAGCTACAGAATATGTTGGCATGTTACAAATAAAGGATAATAATAATAATCATAAATAACTTATTATACTTATTGTTGTTATTATTATTAAGTATAATAATAATTATTATTAAGTAATATTATTAATAATCATAATATCAAGTTATAATAATAATATATTATTATTAAGTATAAAATATTATAACATATTAATATGATGATTATTATTATTATAAAGTATCATAATTTATTATGATTATGTTATATTATTATTATGATAATTTAATAATATTATTACGATGATGATTATTATTAATAATAATAATAATAATAATAATAATAATAAAATAATATTTTGTATTAAATAATAATAATACCAAAAATAACAAGCTAAATCCACATGTAAACTATAAAAACAGTCACATCACAGTGAAAATACTTTAGACACACAGGGTTAAAATATCCCCGAACACAGGGTAAAATATACATTTAGTTGAAAATCTGCACTTACCTGAATTTATGACTGTAAAGAGTACAGAAAAAAAATGCAACTACTATAATACTGAGATATATTAAAAAGATGCAATGGAAGCTTGGATACAAAGTAAAATGTATATTGTAGCAACTTTCCTGTAGCAAAATGATAACTGTTACAACCCGAAAATATCTGGATCCATAAAATATAATCCTTGAATAATAATATCGGGGGTGTATGGACTGTATTTGTATTTTGGGATTGTAGGGATTGGTTTTTAGTGCCAATATTACATTTACACTAAGATTTGTTTTGTGTTCATGCAAGATTTGGGCAAAGAGCAGCTATTCCATTAATAAGCTTTACTTTTGCATAATATTTTGTAGAATATCCATTTTCTTATTGCATTTCAACTTCTGTGAACGCAAAGATTATTTAAAAAAAATACAAAAATTTTAAAATGGAAAATGATTTTAAATTTCTGTTTTGCTGGAGTTCACTTTTCCTACATGATAATCAATCCAAACCATACTTTAGTCATCCAATATGTGAATTTAAACTAATGTGAATGTGGTTATAGTATTACACCCCAAAAATAGCTTTATTAAAGGTTCCTTAAATAATGTGAAATTGCTTTTACATTTTATTTTGCCCTCTCTAGACAAATCCATTTTATTTCCCTTGTTAAAGTACAATCCGCCTATTCCAGGACTAGGACAACATCAGTATACATTTGTCTGCCTCTCTTGTACTACTCCATGTTTGAGGAGATAGGAAGCAGCAATTAATATTATTCACATAATTCTGAGCTTGGAATCAGATTAGCTCAAAGTAATAGGCATTCAAGGGACACGGAAGTACAATAGAGTTTCATTTGGTTATTTAATAATTTATTAGCAATAAATTCAATATTTAAGAAATAGCCAATGCTATTTAATAATTTATTAGCAATTAAATCAATGTTTGAAAAAAATAAAAATAACCAATGTAGCTTTAAAAACTGAACATTATCTCTGCAGCTTCAGGCAGATCTTCTGTTTCCTATTGTATGTCCAAGACGTGGGAATTGATAGGCTATCTTAAAATGAGTCTTTTGTCTCTTCCCCTCCAATACCCACTGCAGACAAACAGGTTGGTCTATAGAAAAGTTTATGACAGCAACTAGGCAGCTCCTCTCCCCAGCTAGACACCTATTAGTGGATGAAATGAAGCAAAACTACTGGAATCTGCAATACTAAAGTATAAATGTATGTTGTAAAAGCTGCATTGAGATAAGTTTTATTCAAATACTGATGCAATTGCTAAAAAAAATGGCAAAAAATATATATATGAAAATTAACATACAGGCTCAGAAATGTAGTTGCATAGAAACAAGTTTAATGGGCATCTCCCTGTCTCCTCAAATAAAATCCAAATCCATGTAACTCTCAAAATATATCCTTTCATTTAAAGATACAGCACACCTCAAACATTTTACTCTTAACTCCATAAATTCACTATCACTTACAGTTTATTGGGTGATTACAGTTTATATTCCTATAATACAAAACGCGCGTCGGTTCATATATGAGAATAGGGGCTAATCTTACACTTCTGGGTGGGCTGGATTAATTGATTAATTAAAACCACCTGGCGGTAGGTGTCCCATATTAGTTTGTCATATACACCTTCACATCAATAAAATCATCTTTTCCCTCTCAGATACTTTATATATATATATATATATATATATATATATATATATATATATATATATATATATAAATAAATTATATGGAAGGTGAAAAAGATGTAGTGACTAGTGGCAACTAGTGAAACTTTTAATGATTACCTTGTTGAATGGTCCGCCATTTTGAACACAAACCTATAATAAAAAAAAATATGAAGATATCAGTCCGCGTTTCATAAAAATCCCATTATTTGCAATAGAACAAAGGACTGTGATGGTGGTAAAACGTTAACTTTGGTTTAATCTAATTATTTCAGATGCTGCACCAAACATATAATAAAAATCCTTGAAAAATCACCACTAACTCATTAATTTCACTATTTTGTTTTTTGAAAATAATAAATTAGGTATTGCTCCTACTAGACCCCAGGCCTGTTTAATATAACTGCATGTAAATTCTACCATTAAATAAAATATCATTTTTTAAGCTAGTGCACATTTGCCACAGTAAAATAACATATTAAAAATGTATTTTTGGATAGAGAAATTGTTAATTATTTCATTAAATATAGGAACAATGCTGCTTCTGAGAGGCAATGTGAAAAGGAAGTATTTGCTTGTACAAAGTTATTTATTTATAATGTGGTACAATGTTGTACATTGGAAAACCCTGCAGAATATGGAAGTCTCTAACAAATGCCATTGACGTGACTTTACTAAAAGTTTGTTATAAAAGTGCAACTTTTTGTTGAAAGATGTTCAAGGTTCCAGTTGAAAAATAAAAAATGTTGGAGAAAAATCATTGTCTGTCTGAAAATTTGTCAGTTCTAATAATATTTGAGGGATTGTTGAAAAATGTCCCTTGTTTGTGATTATATAAAAAAAAAGCAATTCTATAGGGTGAAACCATGTTGGCCTCTCCAGGGTCAAGCCAGGTTGTCCTCTCCAGGCTGCAGCCATGCTGGCTTCTCCAGGCTGAAGCCATGTTGGCCTCTCCAGGCTGAAGCCATGTTGGCCTCTCCAGGCTGAAGCCATGCTGGCTTCTCCAGGCTGAAGCCATGTTGGCCTCTCCAGGCTGAAGCCATGTTGGCCTTTCCAGGCTGAAGTCATGTTGGCCTTTCCAGGCTGAAGCCATGTTGGCCTTTCCAGGCTGAAGCCATGTTGGCCTCTCCAGGCTAAAGCCATGTTGGCAAACATGGTAGCTCCCTCAAGGTGTGCAGGGGGCGGTTAAAACATACTACTACATCTACATCTACTGCTACATAACAGTTATAATATTATTATTAATAATAATAATAATATTTCTGGGCTAATGGCCCTTTCATATGCTGGATGTAGCATAACATTTAAGTAAATATTACTTTTAGAGAGAAGTACATGACTTAAAGTGATACAGCTGAGATTCCAAATATAATTTAAAATGATAAGTTAAGTAATAACAACTGTATCAACAGAATGTTAATAAAAATATATTTTTCCTACAGTAAACTTTTGAGCTGTCAGTCAGCTTTCTGATCCACCTCCAACAAATTAGATTGTAGTCTTTGGTTAATGAGAGATAATATGGGTTAATTAGTGATAAGACCGTAGATATTACGCAAGAAAAGGTCAAAAAAAGAAAGTGGGACCATTTACTAAAGAATAAAAAGTTTAATATATATAATATTAATAGAAATAATGCATATCCAGGCATTCTATGATCATCTCAATTAGATATTACAAGAAAATATCAAAGGTTTTGATATGTAAATGCCATTCCAATTCTAGTATTTATTTGTAGAATCAGTAAAGTTATGGATATATTTTTAAAGGGCCATGACCGATTTATTATAAGTTGTTTCTGGTGTAATGAAAGACAGTGCTTTATTTGGGGACTCTCAGCTACAGCTCATAATCTGCTTGTTGTAAATGGAAAGCTCTTGAAAACAGCAATGAAGAGCATTGTCTGCACACAATCTGGGCATTGTCAATGCACACCAGTCATTAGGACCTTCAGACAAGCATCCCAGTCAGAGCTGCTCCCACACCCAGTCAGAGGAGATAACCAACTAAACTGGAAATGAGAATCGGATGATTGGTAATAAGTTGAATATTGATTTCTTTTATCAATATAAAATATCTATCTTGTTTTAGATTATTATAGTGGCCCTTTAGGCTGTCTGGACTAATGCTGAAGACATGGGGCCAGTTCTATTAAACAGTAAAGTGTTGTATACCCTCTCATTCCTATGTCATCCTATGACATGTACTAAGCTCTGACATCTCCACCAGCACTGCAGCGTTTAGTACACATGGCCCGGGTTCTTTAAAATTTAACTGAACATTTTGCTGTTTGCAATGGTTTAGAACAATGGACAAAATAGCCAAACAAAGAAAAATGGTCAGTAAAAAAAAAAGTAACTTTTGCAAATGATTTTTAATCAAAACAATTGTTTAAATCTCACATTTTTTTCTAACTTATTATATTATTATTATGTGAATCTGTAGATGTAAAAGGGAAGCACATCTCTGTAAAGGAGACAATACCCATAATAAAATGTCTTATGATACAGAGTATCAAATCTGCTGCTGTAATAAACCAGTAAAAATGTAAATGTCTGATTGTCGCTCGATACATTTTGTGAAACTCATTCTACTCTACTCTCGGACCAGGTTTTAAATGGAACCACTAGATGTAGCCAATCAGAGTCTGCACCAGCTGAGTCATAGGCTCTACTGTAACAATATAACTGTATCAGATCCATTAAAGCACCAGCGCAACATCTGATGAAAATAAAAATAGAAAAAACCAGGAATAACATTTTTGGCACTTTTTTTTAAACTTCGAGCAGAGCTGAGGTAGATGAACACAGTTAAAGGACCAGGTCACTGTAATTTAAGAAAAAAGGCACTTGTTTGTGACGTATGTAACAAACTAAAAATATTAGCAGCCATGTGCTACATACATCTTGAGAGAGTTACATTGCATCCTGAGAGCTTGTGTTTTGTATTCTATCAGTGGAAGTAATGGAGTGGGCAACTAGCCCTAGCTAGATACATGGATCTGATTGAGCATGGCACCAAAGCCATTCCTACTCAGTGGCCCAGAACCAGGTTGCCAGCATTATTAGATGCAAGTATGTGTACTCCAGAAATGTAAACACCCCTCTCAAACACAGCTTCCACCAAAGTCCCATGGCTGCCTCCAGAGTTCAGTTGAGGCACCACAAATTATATTTGTCTAATTAAAAACTAGATTTCTGACATTTTCCCTGTCTAAATATTCTCTTTATCACACTCAAAGTTTGTTAGGAGGCACTAACAGACAAACTGTTGGGGATGTCCATTCAGGAATGGCAATGCCAGATAGAGCGGTTCCCTTTAACAGCCGAGAGAACATTTCTATTGGAGGAGAGGGAGGGCAGAATAGGCAGAGCAACAGGCAGGTTTTGGTGGTATGGGACTCCATTATTAGGAAGGTAGACATTGTGATTTGGCACCCAGATCCCACAACCAAACAGTTTGTCGTCTCTGGGTTCTCCTGTTCTGCAGATTGTGGATCTAGTTGAAAAAATATTGGGATGGGCTGAAAATGACCAATTGGACTTGGTACATATTGGTACCGATGTCACTCCATCTTCATTGGCAGATTGAGTGACCTAAAAATCATTTTATGGATCTTAGGGTAAGGATCATCAAGGTGTATATTCAGAGATACTGTCGGTACCCAAGGAATCAGAAAGATCTTATGGAGGTTACTATGTAGGGCGTTTGTCAACCCAGTGGTCTAAGAACCCAACCTCTATAGCAGTGATGGACTCCACATGTGGTTATGGGGTTTATCTTTTTGGGGAGAGGATGGTCTATAAAAGCTCTTTTTTTCTATCTCCAAGTCTTGCACAGTTCCTCATGTGGTTGGTTTCCTACACACTTCCCAAACAAATGCTTATTTTCCTTGAACTTTGGAGCTCATTCAAGAATGGCTACTGGGAGATGTCTTATATGAACATCTTCACTTGCTGTTTAATATGGAAACTTAAATGGAGGCTATTGTGGTAAAACAAGTCATTGGCTATTAAAAGTATACATTCTATCTAGCCCTTTTGACTTTATTACCATTGTTCTAATTTACATTCAAATTAAAAAGAGCTTCTATAACCATGTCCGCTGAACACAAGTAATTGTCAAGTCCTTCTATTTAAAATAGACTTTTCTGGAGTAACCAACATCTTCACAACGCACAAGGAAGAGTCCATGATTTTTTCGTACAGCCCGTTCTTTGACTTTGGTTGGCGATCATTGGGAGTGTTCATAAAAGCAAACTGTGAACTTTATCGTAGGCTCCAAGAAATATGAATCCTCCGAGACTGATCGCCATCATTCTTGGGACGACGCCGGCAAAAAGTCTAAAGGAAGACAGAAAAATAAGACAATCGTCATGAGAAATACAAGACAATCCAACAATGGAATGACTGCTGCTTGGTCGTGCTGTTCGGTTGTCTTGTAACAAACACCTCGTTACAGCTGGAAACATTTAATGGACAGCACTTAGACTCATTAACATAATTGCAGTACCAAAGCGGAATAATTTGTAGGAGACATGCAGTGACAAAATTCCCAAAGGATATTTCCATAACCTATCGCATTCAAAGTTGTAGTATTATCAAGACGGACATCTGGTAATGGTTTCTAGACGGGTACAGACAATATCACGACTGGGCTAATAATCCCAGAAACATACATAATAAAAACAGAATATGTAACCCTATTAGTAACCACATAATGCACTGCAGGGGAATCAATGGAACCGATTAAAGGGACATGGAAGGTTTCTGGGTATTACTAGGTATATAATATCCCTGGGGATCTATTTACTTTTATGTACTTTATTTTATTAAAAAGTGATTATAAGATTTGTTTTTTTTTCTGCCTAAAGTCAAACAAATAGTCCTGCCCTCTGTAGCATATGGAGACACAGACTCTGTAGGGCTGGATGTGCAGTGTAGTGTCCTAGCCTATCAGGGACCTGCTTGTTGCAGAGAGAGATGGTCACTGATTGGTTAGTATGAGACAGCACACCAAGTACAGTAGAGTCTGTGTCTCTATGAGCTGCAGAGAGCAGACACATTACAGGGACTATTTGTGTGATTTTAGGCAGTAAAAATAGAGCTTATAAGCACTTAATAAAATAAAGTAGATAAAAGTAAATAGATACACAAAGATAATATGTACATAGTAACACCCAGGAACCGTCCATATCCCTTTAATGATCTTTAACTTCGTAATGCCAAATCACAAGGGATGGAGGTGAACTTTTTTTTTTTCCTTGAGGATTTAGGTATCGGATTCAAACGGATGATTCATGAAATAACCTTAAAACATGACCTCTGCTTTGAGCAAAATACTTAAAAAATGGTTAAACTCTCATTTTAACAGTTAAAATACTTCAAATTGTAGTATTTTTGTGCATCAAAAAGAACAAGAAATCAGATCTATTTTTGTTGGTGTGGCATATGGAACTTATACAGCAAATAACATAATTGCCGAGACTGCACGCGGCCGGCTAGACACTAAAAATCACAAATAATTGCTTAATTTCGCACAGTGATCTTCCTGGAAGCTCTGAGGTTACATATTTGCAGTGTTCGTGCTTCCACTGACGCTCAGACTTTGTCATACCGGGTTGTGAGCTCATTTTGATCTCTCCAGGGCGTCTGCAGATAGACTTCTTATATTTCAATACATCTGTTATTGCTAACTGGAACCAGAGCTTATTGCACGCTAAAAATACCATATTGCTGTCCAGTATGCAAACTGTAATGTAGTTATGGCCCTTTAAAAGTTGTATTTAGCAAAATAAAATAAAAATATGTCTGCGTGGCTGCCATGTTGGCTACTCTACTTCAAATTGTGTTACTGTGTGAGGTGGGCAGGCAAAACATCCGTGATTCTCCATATTGCATCCTCTAATGCAAACACAGCATGGCTAGCAGCTTCTAGGTCCAAATAGTAAAGTGGTGCTAGTCCCTCCACTACAAGCTATATCGCGTGGCCTAGTAAACCAAAAGAAAGCTGCTGGCTGTGATGTGCATTAGGGGATGCAATATGGAGAATTACAGCTTGCTTACCAGTTTTAGTACTCTGTTTTTCTATGTGCACCGGCGAAAAATGTAGTGTATATATATATAATATATGAAGGGGCAGATATAAATATTGAAAACTACGTCAAGCTGTCTGCGCCCAGTGACGAAACGAATCGATAACTGCTAATCCAGCACTGATAGGAGCACGCAATAACCCTCAAAGGTTTATCAGAACCTCATACTAACTGGTTTTCCAATAATGGCTGGTGTGAATATTGGCAGAAACTCGGCCACTTGTAATGGCGCCAACAGTTTGTGATCTACGTACGAGATGGTAGGAGCTTTACATGGATATGTATAGATTAGAGGGGACTCCATGACAATAATATATATCTTCTAGAAGAGGATGTATACACATACAGAAAGGCAAATCATAAAATCTACATTAGATCATTACAATTATTATGTTTGTTATTACCCTGTAATTCCTTGCCTCCTCCAGATTTGGTGAAGTGCAAACAGTACGTTCCCTCCTGCCGTGCTGGATCCAGCCTGGGGGTGTAATAGAGAATTAGAAGCATAATCCAAGAAGCCCACACTGATACAAGACACATAAATACAACGTCTTTGATTCACAGAAATTGTATAATTTTACTTTAATAATATCAACAGATAAAATACAAAGTAACAAGATTTTATTAAACATGACTGTCTAAATAGCGTATGGGAGGAGCATCTAAAACCTCCCACATTAATAACAATAATGAGTATAACCACAGATAATTATCTCAGGCTCTGGATAAATAACGTCTATAGTGTTCTGGTCTGTTGTTTTGTTTATAGACGCCCTTGTGTGGGAGGAGTCTGTCATTGCTCCCACACACTGTTTAAACAGTTTGTTTATTATTTATACAGCTAATTGCTATGTAGCACTCGTTAATGTTAAAGGGAGATGAAAGATTTATATAAATATATAGTAAATAGTACATTTGTGTTCACATGTGAAGTAAAATAATAAAAAATTTCCTTGCCAGAAATATGAGAAATACCTTTATTGCAGTGCAATCTGGGAAACTGGGTGGGGGCATTGAAAACAGCACACAATGGATTTATATGCATGGCTTAGGTACCAGCCTCACACTGATGAGCTCCATTAAAGTCAAAACAGCTGTTTGTGAGTAGGTCTTCTGAATTGTGCATAATTCATCCTGTGCTATCCTTCAAATCTGCATCATATAGTGAACATATGCCTAAAAGGAGCTATGTATTGATTGGTACTGGATTAAAGCGTGATAATGCATTGTGGGCTCATTTGTACGTCCCCGCCCATTTTCCCATTAACTGTATTTTTAGGAATTCTGAGCAGGAAATATGTATTTTAACATGTTTTGAGACATTTAATTGTGAACATAAATGTACATATATAAATATAAACACTCTGCAACTTATACATAGGACTATAAAATATGATACGCTAACTGAGGAAGCCGTGGGAATAGCGACGAAACGCGTTTTAGTCTTCTATATCTTATATTTTTCATTTTGTTAATTATGTATCTATATCAATAAAAAAGATTTATTACACTTACTCTGAGAATCCTATTCATCTTTTGGTGGAACGGAGTGAAATAGATTATGGGAGGAGGACTGTACCACTATACCATCCCATCATTGACCAGCTTAATGGATTTGTCCATGTGTATTATATACCTCATCATTTTTGAGGTTGTCCAAGGTGAGAGTTTGAACTAATATTGGGACATACTGATTATCGTCTGTCAACATATATGAAGTAACCTGCACTAGGAATTCCCTTCCCTCTTCTGATATGTATATCTATTACATTGCGCTTTGAGCAGGTGGTAGGGGTCCCATCGTCACTCACCTTTGCCAGCATTATCCGCGTCTTTGCTACATCCAGAGGTGTGGTGACTGCAGCTGCAAATCCACCTGAGCACAGACACACAACACAAGTGAGACATTGTCTGCCTGTGCACACGTAGCCCACTCCCCTCTATGGTTCCCACAACCTGTGCCAGAAACATACTGACATGTGACTGTATCATACAAATCGCTAGCAACTGCACTGAGGAGAAATCATTCGAAATTGGCTAATTCTTGGAAAAAGCTCTGAAATTATCCACTACAGGAGTCCACAGTGTATCTATATGCACAAGTTATAATGAGATCTATTAAGATCAAAACTGTGCTGCCTGTGGGTAGGTTTCCTATCTTGTACATAATCCATACTATTTCTGTGTAATACAGCAGGCAGATGCCTAAAAGTAGCCATATATAAAGTGATTTTGGATTAATCTGTGAAAATACATTGTGGCTCATTTGCATGTTCTTGTATTTCTCTGAACTCTATGGGTAGGTTTCCTAACTCATGCATAATCAATCCTATGCTGTGCTTAAAACTGTATAATACTATTATCTGTATTGCACCAGGACGTCATACACGTTGTACAATATAAAATTATAGGTAATAATAGGTCATTTATCAGTAGAATATTAGGAAAATGCATTTTCCTTCCCTAAGCTAACATTAGAGTTTGGCAGTCAAGCTTTCTGATCCACCCCTAAACAGGGATCCTAAAATGATGTTAATGAGAAATCATTGGCATTATTGCTGATTTGGTCAATAGAATAGAAGTCATCATTTATTTTATCCTCGAAGGCGACTTTCAATAGAGCTCAATCACCCACCCTCATTAGACTTTGTTCCAAAAGCAGTTTGTACATGGGTTAAAATAATATTTTTTAACTCTTGCATTGTTTTTTATGCAAACTAACACCCCCAGTGTACAGACAGGAGCTGCTGGTATTTGTGAGCGTAATTCTAGTTTTTCAGGTCCGTTCCCTGTCATATTGTGTTTCTATTAAAATATTCTATAGGAAACGTTGTTTCTTTCAGGGAAAGTGTTGACTATTTTTGTAACAATGTATCACATCAGAATTCATGTCTTATTACATTATTCTGCATTGTGTATCAATATTATGTAGCTATTTTCTCAGAATTATTTTATGCTCTCCAGGACCACACTTGCTACATCTGACCTAAGACAAGCTCTCTCCTGGTACCAGTCCCATGAAGGAGTTAATAGCTGAGATATGATAGATAAACAGACATGACAAGCAATAGGGAGAGAGACAGACAGACCGACCAACCGAACGACAGGATTTTATAGGATCCAGTAGTGTGTGGTCCTAGATAGACAGATAGATAGATAGATAGAGATAGAGATAGACACAGTGATAGATAGATAGACAGACATGACAAGCAATAGGGAGCGTGACAGACAGACCAACCGACCGAACGACAGGATTTTATAGGATCCAGTAGTGTGTGGTCCTAGATAGACAGATAGATAGATAGAGATAGAGATAGACACAGTGATAGATAGATAGATAGATAGATAGATAGATAGACAGACATGACAAGCAATAGGGAGCGAGACAGACAGACCAACCGACCGAACGACAGGATTTTATAGGATCCAGTAGTGTGTGGTCCTAGATAGACAGATAGATAGAGATAGAGATAGACACGGTGATAGATAGATAGATAGATAGACAGACATGACAAGCAATAGGGAGCGAGACAGACAGACCAACCGACCGAACGACAGGATTTTATAGGATCCAGTAGTGTGTGGTCCTAGATAGACAGATAGATAGATAGATAGATAGATAGATAGATAGATAGATAGATAGATAGATAGATAGATAGTAAGATAGATAGATAGATAGATACAGTGGTAGATAGAGATAAATAGATAGATAGATACAGTGGTAGATAGAGATAGATAGATAGATAGATAGATATACACAGTGATCGATAGATAGATGGATAGATAGATAGACACAGTGATATATAGATAGACACAGTTATAGATAGATAGACACAGTGATAGATAGATAGACACAGTGATAGATAGATAGACATAGTGATAGATAGATAGACATAGTGATAGATAGATAGACATAGTGATAGATAGCTAGATAGATAGATAGATAGATAGATAGATAGACATAGTGATAGATAGATAGATAGATAGATAGACACAGTGATAGATAGATATATAGATATATAGATAGATAGATAGATAGATAGATAGATTACTGTACAGTGGACCTATAACCCTATTTCTTATGTAATATTCATTCCTTGGTACAAGGCCCACATGTCCCGTCATTGCCTGTGTGCAGAAGGTTGCAGCCTGCAGCCATTGCACCCTCTCTCCATCAGTCATTCATCTCTGCCTCTGACAGCCTTGTCACATGAGCTGTGAATCACTCCTTGTAAGAAGGCCCTGCAGACCCGCTCGGGGCAGACAGCTGCACTTACTCAACGGCTCTTCTCAGAACATTTTCTCATCAAGATTTCTGAGGAACTCACTGACATTTCTAATATTTTAACCAGCACAAATTTGTCAGAAACTAATTGGCCGCCCTTCAACCGCACACCTTGGTTTTTTTTTTCCGAGTGACCTCTTAAATGCAAAACAACAGCTCGAGTGGCTCTGAGCTAAACAAACAGGCTTTGGGAAGGAATGTGGTTTGAGAACTTAATACATTTTCACATATTCCTCCCTTTTTTGGTCTTCTATATAATCCTTTGCACCTGCACAAGCTCCGCAGACGGCCGACTGCCAGGAATCCAGCGCGTGACCCTGCCTCGCTGACCACAGGTCCTGCAGGGGAATAAAGAGGAAGAAAACAGTTATTTAGTGGTTCTGGACCATCTACAATGTACCATGCTGGATTTTAAAATGTGCATCTTAAAGGACCACTGCAGTTCAAGAAAAAATGCTCTCATTCGCCCAGTACCAAACTAATAGTATAAGCCATGGATATAAAAAAAAATAGTTAGAGAAAATCTGAATTTTTGAAGACTCTGTTTATAAGTATAGGATTCCAGAGGGATTGAAGATGGGGGTGTATTTTTGTAACTATCAGTGGAGGGAGGGGTGGGTCGGAAAGAACAGAGGAAACTACAGAGGCTTTGTTAGATAACTGGATGACATACAAATGGACACCACACCCCGGTCAACACGTCTCTACAAAAAAATCCAACCCCCACAACCTATAAATAAATGCGTGAAAGACTGAGCTCCGAGAGATCCCACCCCAGCACCAGCCATCACCCTAACTGGTGATAACTGCTCCATCGCACCCACACCCCAAGAATGCTGTCTTATGGTTACTGTTACTTCATTTTCACATTCCACATCCAATCTTTTACCAAAACCTGGCAATTCCACATGCAAAATATATCAAAAACATTTCCTCTTGTTAAAAAACAACCAAAATCATAATTTACTCACTTATTTAACATAGATTAGAGCAAATGACTCCTCACCAGCATTCCTATTAATGCACGTTCTCCACTCCAATACATCTTACAGGTCTCTGCTAGACTCCTATATCTCAAATATTGTCCCACTCTTGTAATCCTTCCTATATCTGCCAGAATTAAGTTCAGAATTCTGATATTCACCTACAAAGCCCACCACCCTTCATCCTCCTACATATCCGATCTGATCTCCAAATACTCCCCTAACTCTCTCCTCACTTTTTGTGCCGTCCCTAGCCTATGGAGCTCACTAGACCACTCTTCTCACACTCTCTCCTCCCTCCTCATAGCTTCAAATGTTTTCTGGAAAACTATCTATTCAGAGAAGCCACCAACGTATACCCTAATATCAGCTATTCAAGCAAGATGGTGAAAGTCTCCTATCCATGGATCCTGCCACCACACTGGACCAGCAATTCCTTCCCTTTTGTCTTTAATACCATTAAGCTGCTTAGATTGTAAGCTCTTATGAGATTGGGTCCTCTACACCTTCTGTACCAATATGTAAAATATTGTCATGTTTGTTTTAGGACGTCACCATCCCATGTTGGTGCATTATAAATAAATGATCATTAGGATATGAAAAAGAAGGAGAATAAGAAGAAAAGAGGAGGAGGAAATGAAAAAGAAGAAGGTGTAGAGGAGAAGGAGAAAAAGAGGAGAAGGAGAGAAGAAACAGAAGGAAAAAAAAAAGAACAAGAATGAGAACCAAAAGGAGATTAAGAGAAGGAGAAAGAGAAGGAGGAGGAGAGGAAGGAAGGTTAAAATAAACAGAGAAGAAGGAAGAGGAGGAAAAGGAGAAGGAGATGGAAGAGAAAAAGATAGAGAAGAAAAAGAAGGAGAGGAGAAGGAGAAAGAACAGGAGGCAAAGGTAGAAAAAGGAGAGAAGGGGAGAAGGAGAAAGAAGAGAAAAAGGAGAGGAAAAAGAGAAGCGCTGCTACATTTTCTATTGCTTATGCTCTTGAACTAAGAAGTCTTACTGTCTTGTAATATCAGGCCCAGAGGCCTCAGGACAGAATGTGAGTAGTCCCATTTTCCAGCTGTAGTAGCCAATCACAGTGATAAATAAACTCTGGAGCAGAGCAGCGTGCCAGCACATCATCCCCACAGATGCAGGACGTGTCACGTGTGATTTATTAGGCAGAACACTCAATAACACGCCTTGTTTTGACTTCAAAGGACTCCTCACAATCTGTAGTTTCTTCCTTATGAATAACAAATCTGAGACACATCTGAAGGGTGAAGGAACCACTCAACGTGCTCTTGGAAGCTCAGAACTTACACCCAAGTGACACTAAACATTTATCACAATGAAAAAGTCAAGTTTCTAAATGTTTAATCTTCCACAGTCACGTAAAAAACATGAAAATCATTGCATTTTTCATAATAAAATTACATTGTTAGAATTTCTGAAAATTTATATTTATATTTTAAAGGACCAAGAAAAGGTTCATTTATGAAATATATGTATTTTATCAAGCTAGTAAATGGAGGGCCCCAGCGCAAAAATGTTTGTGTGTGTTGCTGCCCTTTGCAGTGTATGCAGATATAAACTCTGCTGTACTTTCTGTGCCTCGTACTAACCAATCAATGACCATCTATTAGTAACATTCTGTAACATGCAGCTGAGACGTGGTCCCTGATAGGCTAGGACACTACACTGGACATCCAGTTCTACAGAGTCTGCAGTGGACAGATCCATACAGGGACTATTTTTATTATAGGACAGTATAAAACAGTTTATAAGCACTTCTTCTTAATAAAAAAGTACAAAAGAGTAAATGGATTCGCTGGGATATTATACATCTACTAACACCCAGGAACCTTCCATATCCCTTTAATAATTTGTACTTGAATGTTATTAATATAGCATCCAGACACTGACCCTACAGCCACTCTCTGACCCTATGCCCACACACTGACACTACAGCCACTCACAGACCCTACAGCCACTCACAGACCCTACAGCCACTCACAGACCCTACAGCCACTCACAGACCCTACAGCCACTCACAGACCCTACAGCCACTCACAGACCCTACAGCCACTCACAGACCCTACAGCCACTCACAGACCCTACAGCCACACACAGACCCTACAGCCACACACAGACCCTACAGCCACACACAGACCCTACAGCCACACACAGACCCTACAGCCACTCACAGACCCTACAGCCACACACAGACCCTACAGCCACACACAGACCCTACAGCCACACACAGACCCTACAGCCACTCACTGACTCTACAGTCACTCACTGACTCTACAGTCACTCACTGACTCTACAGTCACTCACTGACTCTACAGTCACTCACTGACTCTACAGTCACTCGCTGACCCTACAGCCACTAGCTGACCCTACAGCCACTAGCTGACCCTACAGTTATTTGATGACCCTACAGCCACTAGCTGACCCTACAGCCACTAGCTGACCCTACAGTTATTTGATGACCCTACAGGGACACACTGACCCTACAGCCTCCCCTCTCCCTAAAAGCCACTCCCTGACCTTACAGCCACTCGCTGACCTGACCTATTTTAATTTGTGCCAACATTGTGACATAATATAAAGAGCGGGCATGAGGAGGTTCCAAATCATGGACTTTTCCTACATTACATATTACAATCACGGAAAAGTTGCATGCAGATTGGGGAATCTCAGCTCTAGAAGAACAACTGGATAATTATTCATCATATCACACAACAGCTTAAGATATATAATGAGTCTGAATAATCCAGTTGTGCAATCATTTTATTTAAAATATAATGAACCCTACATTCACAAATACACGTTAAATTGCAATTAACAAATATAATCTGAATGTTGTTACAGTTTGGTGAGATTTATAACATTGCCAAGTGCTGCTGGAGGGTGAAAGTGTAATTAGAGTGACATCTGTGAACGTATTAAAAGGGACGCTGTCACCCCAAAATCAAGTTATTTGTTTGTTTATTCATAAAGAGCATAACAAACTGGCACCACAACAGGCCTCTTTAAAGGGATAAGGAAGGTTCCTGGATCTTACTAGGTATATAATATCACTGTTTATCTATTTACTTTATTTTATTAAGAATTATTTACTGCCTAAAATCACACAAATAGTCTCTGTATGGGTCTGCCCTCTGCACCGTATGCAAACACATTCCTTGTAGTATTGGATGTGTCCTAGCCTATCAGGCACCAGGTCGCATTAGAGTATCTGCACCAGCTGAGTGTTTGCCTCCACCCTGGTAAGGTCATTAACCCTGGCTGCTAGAGACTGGTTTAAAGATTTCTAAGAACAATCAGATATGATAAGAGAATAAACAATCATTGATGGGCTTCCCAGCCTCACACAAAACAAGTTTCCAGATCATTATGTCAGAAAACTTAGCAGCTTCCTGGTAGACAAAGCCCCTCCCCCAACTGACCTCAAACTGGGTGGAGACAAGCATCAGCGGAGTATCAATATTTACACTTAAAAGGACTAAAATATTATGTTTTTTAGGCTATTCTAAAAGAGCACGAAAACCGTCTATATGTTGTGTCATCCAATTTGTTCTAGAGTTAAATAATCCTGGGAACTCCCATGTTGTCATTGCTACATTTATATGCAAATGAGAGGCTCATGCATATTAACTAGATTTTTGATGTGGCAATTACCATCACAGTCTGCTTGTCTGTCTCTGTAGTGGCCAAAATAAAGACCCCCAATGTTATTAGGCTCCTCTCCGATCCTTATCAAGTACGCTGAGCCACACATTAGCATACTGAGCCACAAAATCAATTCTACATATTTTGGAAATTATTTACTATAGTGAAAAACTGCTAGTACAATGTACTTAAAGATTAAATCAGCTTCCTGCTTGGGTGACAGTGTCCCTTTAAAATGGGGGAAATTATCTCATAATAATAACAATGATAATGATGAAATGTTATTGTATTTATAAAGCTCACCTTTAAAAACTCCCACAAAGGAAACTGCACCAAAGCGAATGGAATCTGGGGGAAAAAAAGGGTTTTCAGTACAAGATCCACATTCAAATTCCACTTATTCTGTTGATTAATTTTATTTAATTATCTATTTCTCCTCTTAAACTTTAACAGTTTGCCGCTAGCTTTCAATTAGTCCCACTGCTTCTTACTTGTAGCAAAAAAATATAAAAGGCTCTATTACAGCCTCCAAACAAATAGTAATAAAAGTGGCACACAGGGAGCGTGGGTGGCCTAATGAGGTATCATGTGAGGCACATAAAAGCATTTTTAGTTTGAATATAATCATGCGGCTGTGAATGCTTGAAAATAACTTTTGGACGACTCGGGGCTCTTATAGGAAGCCAGGAGTCAGCTGGAACGGTGCTCAGAATACTCTGTGCAGAGATATAATACTAGTGTATATCCATGCATTAAAGAGATGTGCCTGAAAGGACCAAATATCACAAGATCCCCATTACTGCTTGTGCACTCTGCTTGCTGCAACAACAACAAAAAAGTCCATTGTTTGGTTTCTCTGGATACACTAACTAAAAAGGATGACATTAGATGGATAGATACAGAGATAGATAGGCATAGATGGATACAGAGATCGATAGATTAGATTAGATAGATTAGATAGACACATAGATAGAGATATAGATAGATAGATAGATAGATAGATAGATAGATAGACAGACACATAGATAGAGATATAGATAGATAGATAGATAGATAGATAGATAGATAGATAGATAGATAGATAGATAGATAGATAGACATAGATGGATAAACAGATTGATAGATTAGTCATACTATATAGAGATAGATAGATAGATAGATAGATAGATAGATAGATAGATAGATAGATAGATAGATAGATAGACAGGCATAGATATAGATAGATAGATAGATAGATAGATAGATAGATAGATAGATAGATAGATAGATAGATAGATAGGCATAGATATAGATAGATAGATAGATAGACAGATAGATAGACATATAGATAGAGATATAGATAGATAGACAGACAGACAGACAGATAGATAGATAGATAGATAGATAGATAGATAGACATAGATGGATACATAGATTGATAGATTAGATATACTATATAGATATATATAGATAGATAGATTGATAGATAGATAGACAGACTCATAGATAGAGATATAGATAGATACTTGCAAAAGTATTCACCTCCTTGACTTGTTACCTATTTTGTTACATTACAGTCTCAGTTTAATGTTTTGTTAATCTGAATTGTATGCAATGGATCAGAACACAACAGTCTAAGTTGGTGAATGAGAAAAATATATACATAACTATTTTTTAGAAATAGAAAACAGAAAATTGTTATGTGGGTATGTATTCACCCCCTTTGTTATGAAGCCCATAAAAAGCTCTGGTGCAACCAATTACCTTCAGAAGTCACATAATTAGTGAAATGATGTCCACCTGTGTGCAATCTAAGTGTCACATGATGTGTCATTACATATACACACGTTTTTTGAAAGGCCCCAGAGGCTGCAATACCTAAGCAAGAGGCACCACTAACCAAACACTGCCATGAAGACCAAGGAACTCTCCAAACAAGTAAGGGACAATGTTGTTGAGAAGTACAAGTCAGGGTTAGGGTTTAAAATAATATCCAAATCTTTGATGATCCCCAGAACACCATCAAATCTATCATAACCCAATGGAAAGAACATGGCACAACAGCAAACCTGGCAAGAGACCACCAAAACTCACGGACCAGGCAAGGAGGGCATTAATCATAGAGGCAGCACAGAGACCTAAGGTAACCCTGGAGGAGCTGTAGAGTTCCACAGCAGAGACTGGAGTATCTGTACATAGGACGACAATATGCTGTTCGCTCCATAGAGTTGGGCTTTATGGCAGAGTGGCCAGAAGAAAACCATTACTTTCAGCAAAAAACAAAATGGCACGTTTTGAGTTTGCGAAAAGGCATGTGGGAGACTCCCAAAATGTATGGAGGAAGGTGCTCTGGTCTGATAAGACTAAAAATGAACTTTTCGGCCATCAAAGAAAATGCTATGTCTGGTGCAAACCCAACACATCACATCACCCAAAGAACACCATCCCCACAGTGAAACATGGTGGTGGCAGCATCATGCTGTGGGGATGTTTTTCAGCAGCCGGGACTGGGAAACTGGTCAGAGTTGAGGGAAAGATGGATGGTGCTAAATACA
Organism: Discoglossus pictus; assembly: GCA_027410445.1. NCBI lineage: Eukaryota > Metazoa > Chordata > Amphibia > Anura > Alytidae > Discoglossus > Discoglossus pictus. The sequence continues at coordinate 48,442,632 of CM050169.1, read as the reverse complement.
GGGATATTCTTGACCAAAACCTGTACCACTCTGTGCGTGATTTGAGGCTAGGACAGAGGTTCACCTTCCAGCAGGACAATGACCCCAAACACACTGCTAAAGCAACACTTGAGTGGTTTAAGGGGAAACATGTAAATGTGTTGGAATGGCCTAGTCAAAACCCAGACCTCAATCCAATAGAAAATCTGTGGTCAGACTTAAAGATTGCTGTTCACAAGCGGAAACCATCTAACTTGAAGGAGCTGGAGCAGTTTTGCAAGGAGGAATGGGTAAAAATCCCAGTGGTAAGATGTGGCAAGCTCATAGAGACTCTACAAAGTAGTGACTTTAGGGGAGTGAATAGTTATGCACATTGACTTTTTCTTGTATTTTGTCCTTTTTGTTGTTTGCTTCACTCTAAAAAAAAAACATCTTCAAAGTTGTGGGCATGCTCTGTAAATTAAATGCTGCAAATCCTCAAACAATCCATGTTAATTCCAGGTTGTGAGGCCAAAGGATAGATAGATAGATAGATAGATAGATAGATAGATAGATAGATAGATAGATAGATAGAAAGAGAGAGAGAGAGGAGAGAGAGGGAAAAGGGAGTGAGATGAGGAAAGAGGTGGAGGGAGGGAGAGAGGAAGAGAGGGGGGGAGGGAGAGAGAAAGAGAGGGGGGAGGGAGAGAGAGAGAGAGGTGTAGGCAAGAGAAAGAGAGAGAGAGAAAGAGGCAAGAGAAAGAGAGAGAGAGGGGGGGGGGGGCAGGAGTGAGATGGGAAGAGAGAAGGAGGGTGAGTTGTAGGCAAGAGAAAGAGGGAGAGAGAAAGAGGGAATAGAAAGAGAGAGAGGAATAGAGAGAGAGGGAAAATAGAGTGAGATGGGAAGAGAGAGAGAGAGATCGGGAGGGAGGAATAGATAGATATAGAGGGAGATAGGGAATGAGGAAGGGGGAGATGAGAGAGGAGGAAGGAGGAGATGAGAAAGGGGGAAAGAAAGAGAGATGGAGAGAGCAAGAGAGACATAGGGAGGGAGAGAGCGAGAGGGAGGAAGAGAGGGAGGAAGAGAGGTAGGAAGGAAGGGAGGGAGGAAGGGAGGGAGGGAGGAAGGGAGGGAGGGAGGAAGGGAGGGAGGAAGAGAGGTAGGAAGGAAGGGAGGGAGGAAGGGAGGGAGGGATGGACGGAGAGAGAGGGGATGAGAGATGGAGAGAGAGAGAGAGGAGCGAGGGGGAGCAAGGGAGAGGGGGGGAGAGAGGGGGGGGGAGAGAGAGAGGAGGAGAGAGAGGGGGTGAGAGAGGGGGTGAGAGGCAGGGGAAAAAGGGGAAAAGGGAGGAAAAGAGAGGGGGAGAGAGGGAGAGAGATAGATAGACATAATTTATTTCTTTAACAAAATATTTAGAAGGATCAGAAAGCTGACAACTTCAAATAGTGTTTATTTACTGCAAGAAATATAATTTTCTTCAATAATATCCAGCTGATAAAGTCCTTCTTTTTACTCATTATATTAAGTTCACCCATATTTGGGACGTCTGCGGTGTCCCGTAGTGCTGCTTTTTGTATGAAATGGGAGCCACGCTCACGCTGTGTCTCTTTCCCATTTCACACTCTCACTCTAATACAACCAGAGTCAGGCTGTCTGCTGGCTCCAGACCTGAGTTTCTGGATAACTCTCTGCCAATGTGTTTTACTGAGGTTTAGAAATGTGTTTTACACCCAGCTATTAAGCAGAAAAAAGTAATTTATAAAAATAGCCTCACACTGAATGTTCCCGGAGCATAATAAATGGAAACAGAAAAACACGCAGAAAATAAATATAAAAACTATTACTTTTTTCCAAGAAAATTAAAGGGATATGAATGGTTCCTGGATCTTACTATGTATATAATATTCCTTTGCATCTATTTATTTTTATGTATTTTATTTTATGAAGAAGTGCTAATAAGCTCTTTTTTCTCTGCCTAAAATCATATCATTTGTTCCTATTTGAGTCTGCCCTCTGCAGGTCATCAATACACAGACTGTGAAGTGCAGTGATTCAAATTAGCCTGTCAGTGACCTCTTTCAGATAGCAGAATTTTACCACTGATTGGTTACTAAAAGACACTGCACACCGGTACAGTACACTCTCTCCATGAGCTGCAGGGGACAGACCCATACAGGGACTATTAGTTTGAGTTTAGGCAGTAATAAGCACTTCATAAAGTGATAAAGTACATAAAATAGTTACACAGGGATATTATTTACATAGTAACGCCCATAGTAAGTTAAGTTCAATATATGTCAGATAACACAGCCTGACAACACAGCTTCCTCTGACTGGATAACAATCTCTGAGCACATATAAGACCATGTAATAATGGGCGGTATTGCTTCCACGTGCCTGATCCTGATATCTTACTCCTCCTGACACCTGCACAATCATATCCTTCTTATTAATTGCATTTCCAGAAACTCTCTCCTTATCATCCATCTGTGGCACGTCTGACTCCGTATATTCATGTTGTAAACTTGCTGATTCCACGCTACGTTGGTAATTAGTCATAGAAACACAGATTTAATAGCAGAACAGAAGAAAAAGTGATATATATATATACTAGGGACTTGCCCGTCAAAAATGACGGGGCAATAAAATTGTAAGGCAGGTAATGCTGTTTGCCACAGACAGTAAGTGTTTGGTCGTCTGCGATCCTTCGGCGCTCATTGCGAGCCTCTTGGTTGTTGTACTTTTTTTTATCAGAGGCGCTTTTGCTCTCATTGTAAGGTCCACGCTGATCTCCTTTTTGCGCTTATTGCAAGTCTCTCCCCTGGTGTAGTTTGTGTCCTATGAGCACCGTTGGCGCTCCTTATGAGGTGCGCGGTGAAGGGCTTTGTGGTTTATTGTGATACTGTGGTGTTTTTTTTTGTGTATATGTATTTTTTCTTGATAATTAATTTATGAAATTATAAATTAATATACTTTACCTATTTGTAATTAATATATGCAGCAAGCAATGTGCTGAAGAGCTAACAATCTGTTTTGATTTTCCTACAGCATACAATGTAGGTTTGCACTGTTGTTGAGCTGAGGTGTAAGTGTCAGCAATGTGTGTAGTGTAAATAGGCTGCGTGCGCGAGGGAAAGCCGTTAGTGTAGCTGTGTACTTCCGCATTCTGTAAGTTAGTGTTGTAAAATGGCGGCGAATGTGTATGTGGTACTCGGGTGTGGATGATTTAGCATCCTTGCTAATAGTGTATGTTGTACCTCGTACGGTTTGTATATGTTTGGCAGTGTTTTGCGGCTTTAGGGGTTGTGTAGCCTCGTTTTTGTTTTGTGCGGCGGCCATTTTTTCTCTCGCTTAGGGGATTTTCGAGTGTCTAAACTTAAATTGGTAAATTGGACTTAAGTTGAGATGTAGCCTCTCTTCCAGACATCCTGCATGTCCCCCCTTGCTGTGGGTAATGTTTTTATTTCATTTTTGTGTGTATTTATGTTTTTTTGTAATGTTTTCCGCTGTGCGCGGTTCGGCCGTTAAGGTCGTATTTTTGAGAGTTTGTAATTTTTTTGTTTTTCTATGTCCCGTAGCTCGTATTTTTTTTTGTAAGTCCGTATTTAGTTATAGTTTTTTTTTGTAACCGATTGTGAGGCACCACAGAGCCTCCACCTCCGCAAATGAAGTCCCTCGCAAAGGGTCCGCATTTGCGGCCTGCAAAGCTTGCAAAGTGTGACGACGTTTTGTAGTTCGACAACTATTATATGTGATTATATATATATATATATATAATCACATATACAGCCCACATTACACAATAAATAAGGTGGCAATATCCAACCTTCATGGCTGTAGTCACCATCTGAAAAGATCTTGGATCCCAGGAAAATAAAATCTGTCACTGCCTCCACTTCTTCCCCATCTATTTACCAGGAACTGAGATTGCCGTTTGCCATGATCTTCACACTCTCTTCATTTATCCTCATCAATAGGTACTTTAGATCCTCCTCAATTTCAGCCATCAGGGTAGCATCATCCATGTATCTGAGATTGTTGATATTTCTTACAACAATATTGATTTTGGCTTTGGATTCACCCAGTCCAGCCTTACGCATGATGTATTCTGTGTATAAGTTGAATAAATAAGGTGACAATATACAACCTTGTCGCACTCTTTCCCCGATCCTGAACCATTCTGTTGTCCCATGTTCGGTTCTGACCGTGGCTTCTTGATTCATATACAGATTCTTTAGGAAGCAGATGCGATCTTAAGGATTGTTGTGATCCACACAGTCAAAGGCTTTAGAATAGTCTATCAAAGCGGAAGTAAATGTTTTTCTGGCACACTCTTGCTTTCTCTATTACCCATTGGACATTGGCAATTTGATCTCTTGTTCCTCTTCATCTGAGCAACCTGGCTTGCACATCTGGTAGTTCCCAGTGCATACAGTTGTGCTCAAAAGTTTGCATACCCTTGGCGAATTGGTAATATATGTACCATTTTTAAAGAAAAAACATGAGTGAGCAGACAAAACACATTTCTTTTATTTCTTATGGGATTCATATACAACTGTAGGTTATAACAGAATGGCCTCCTCCTCCGCAAATGCGCCCCCCGCCCTTCGCTTCGTATATATTCGGTATATCATATATAGATATGAATTCATGTATATATCATAATTTATCATAAAAATACTTTTAAACATATATAATAAACATACTATGAACATTTTATATTACTGCCACCTTGATTGAAGATCCAGCAGGTTGCAGGTAACTTGAGCCATGTTATAGCCTCAATAACACATGCTCAATATCAATGCTTTGAAGCTGAGTTTAAGTAATACAACTTATTCTTAACCACAATAAACCAGAGCAGCGGGAGTGAGTAGACTTTATAGAATAAACTTCTGGAAAATGTGACTTTAAGAGCACTTTCATATCAGGGTATTTGCTTGTCCTGGCGCGCTCATACAGTAAATGCCACTGCAGTGCGGCTCTTGTAGGTGCTAAAAACTTCATTTGCATTTGGCTATGTGGGGCTTTGTGTTTTTGGGCAACCTCTGCACACAATTTATTAGCAGTTGCCCTTTTTACCATTAACTGTGATTTTACCAGCAGTGCCCATTAAGCCCAGGTCAGTATCAAAGCCAAAGCTAACAGTCAAAGCCATTTTGGTTAAAGGAGATGTCTAATGGAACAAGTAAATCAAATCTGATAATTAAACTAGGTCTCATTTTAAATTCTTGTTGGTTGAATTTCTGGCTTAATAAATTGAATACTATCAAAATTATGTATTAACTATTACATGAAACTATGCTTTAATGGTATCACTACTGGTTTTCTCCTAGGTTGCATTTACACCTAGAAGTGAACCTTAGATGCAGATATGCATTCAGTTCTATGAAAAGAGGTGTCACCATTAAATTCAATACAATCACCCTGACATGTGACCAATCAGGTAAGTAAATAAATCAATGAAAGTCCCCAGTTAGAAATAATTGTGTACAGTAGTACTTAATACATTAAAGGCTAGGCAGAGCCGGAGATGGATAGATGAGGCCATTGAAGCAATGAACATGCACCTGAAGGAGATCAGAGGGCAGTGGCTGACAGATATGCCTGGCGTGCTGTTGTTGATAATGTCACAGAGAGTTGGACATGACTGAATGAAAAAACAAAGACTGTAACCTAAGTATGCTAATTTACAAATTACATAAATACTTTTTTTGTATCCTATTATATATCCCATCATGTCTCCAAGTACTCCCCTAACCATCCTCTGCCCAGGACATATATTTATCTTCATCCTTCATCATCTCCTCACTCTCTCATCTCCAAGACTTTTCTCTGGGTGGCTGTGTCCTGTGAAATTCTCTACCCTGCTCTTGTTACCTAATATTAGCCATTCAAGACAGTGAATGGCTACCATATGGGACCATCAGCACACAATATCCTCTCCTTTTGTTTGTAACCCACTTAGATTATTGGATCTCAGAAGAGTGGGGCCCTCAACATTTTCTGTGTACCCAACTATATGGCCTATAAGATCTCCAAGTACTCCCCTAACTGACCAAATGTCTGCCCATGACATATGTTTTTCTTCACCATACATCATATAAATACACCCATCCTCCTAGACTTTTGTCTTGCTACCCGTGTTCTGAGAAACTCTACCCAGCTCTGTCAGTCTCTCCCCTACTCATCAAACCCAGCTATTTGAAGAAGCTACCAACTTGGCCCCTAATATCAACTATTTAACCAAGACAGTGAATGGCTACCGTGCATGGATGCTGCTGCCCAGGGCCGGATCCACCTTTTTGGAGCCCCTAGGCAGTGAAGTGGAGGAGCCCCTGCAAGTGAGTACACAAGTTATGCACAGACCCATTTTTGCATTGTCTGTGCATCTAAGTTACTTTTTCCTGCAAGTTCCTTCTTATCCTTGGTTGTTACCCCTAGTAGCCCGTCTATGAACTGCAGCATTTAATTTTTTAAGCCAGCAACCATTTATTTTTTTTGAAAAGTGGTACGCTTCACAGGGAAGGGCCAATAGGTGGCTACTTGGCCTAATGGGTAATCCGGGCATGCTGCTGCCCCAACCGGACTACCAACACTCACCCTCCCCTTTTGTCCTTAACCCACTTAGAATATTATCTCTCATAAGAGCGGGCCCTTAACACTTTCTGCACCAGTCTACTTTGTAATGTTTGTTGTATGTATTCACAGTGTTATTATTATTATTTATTTATAAACAACACAAAGTTAAACACACTAATACATAACCTGCTGAGGGGCCTGCTCTCATAAGAGCTTACAATCTAACATATCTCCTATAGTCAGAGCTACAGAATGTTTTGGCCCTATAGGAGATGCAAATTAAATCGAAACAATGCTGTGTAGGTAGGACTCCTAACTTGTGCATAATCCATCCGTCCTGTATTTCTGAGAATCTTGAGTAGTAAAAATTACTTTAAATTATTTTTTATTAATCTAAACATTAACAAATATAAACTATGTGTTCATAAATAAATAATAATTTGTACATGCTCCAACAATCCACCAGAGTCCAAAGTATCTTTCCATGTCACACCACAATTCTTCTGATACACTTATTAGTATTAGCGATGAACGCCACCTGATACAGTGTATATGGAGTCAGTTTGTTCTTTTTCTGATTGGTTACATTTCAGAAAAGCTGAAAGCTATCATCTAATTCAATGTGTCATCAGTCATGATTAATAAATGAGTCTTCATCGTCAAGGCTCCTAGGAATAACAGAAGCCCTGACAGATGCCCCAATGGTTATCTGTTCATACAGGAAACGGCAGTGAGAAGAAATCAATGTCACTGCAGAACACTGAGCCGACACAAGGAATTCTCAGAGGAAGTTAATCAGCGATGAACGCTCCATGATGCATCTCCCAATAGAGGTCAAACGTTCTTACACCGAAAGGCCTATAAATTGTAAATGAAGAGTTCAAGTTTCTGCGGTAGCTCTGAGGGATGAAAGGTATTAAATTATGTGACATTTTAATTTTTATAGCTGGGATGGCAAAACTATATCTCCTATATTCCCAAAGACACCAAGATTCGGTAAAGTGACCCTACTTTGTGCCAAAGACTTGTCAATATTGCAATAATAAAAAATACCTAGAAAATCTGAAGAGTTTGGTTGGTGTATGTTTGGTTATGAGAGCTCATTTGGTGCTCATTGCAAGTTTTGCGATGATGGGCTTTTTGCTTGCTTTGTGAGCCTCTCCTCTGGTGTAGTTGTGGTCCTGTAAACACCGGTGGCGCTCCTTATGAGGCGCGCGCTGAGCACCTTTAGCGTTTATTGTTATTTTTTTTACCTATTTGTAATTAATATATGCAGTAAGCAATATTCTGAAGAGCTAACAATCTGTTTTAATGTTCCTCCAGCATATAATGTAGATTTGCACTGTTGTGGAGCTGAGGTGTAAGTGTCAGCAATGTGTGCAGTGTAAATAGGCTGCGTGCGCGAGGGGAAGCCATTAGTATAGCTGTGTACTTCCGCATTCTGTAATAGTAATGTTATTAGGTTTGAGTGATTGTGGTAGAATGGCTGCGATTGTGTATGTGTTAGGCGGGTATTGAGCATTTAGCGTCCTTCCTAGTGTATTTATTAGGTCGTACAGGTCTGTGTAAAAGGCGTATGTGCTTGGCGGTGTTTTGCGTGCTTAGGGGTCATGTAGCCTCGTTTTTGTTTTTTTGGGGGTCTATTTTTTCTCTCGTTTAGGGGATTTTCGAGTGGCGAAAATCTTTAAATTATATTTCAATTGGCGTGTAACCTCATTCCCAGACGTCCTGGCTGCCCCCCCTTGCGTGTTGCGGCCATTAAGTTAGTATTTTTTGCGTCTCGTATTTATTTTCCCCTCAGTGACGGTTTTATTTTCTAAGTGTTACGGGCTGTAATTTGTGTAGTTCAGCGGGTTGTGGGTATGATGCACAAGGCGTGCAGGGTCGTAGGGATGAGCACCTACGGTGCTCATCTCCTCCTTCGGCGCTCCCTGCCTAAGTCTACGGGGTCATAGGGATGAGCGCCTATGGCGCTCATCTCCACCAACCCAAAGGTACTTCTTGCCTAGTTGCAACAGAGGCCCCGCTTTGAGAGGTCTGTTGTTGCAGCCTGCAACTGCGGGCCTCGATTCACTTTGCGAGGGCCGCAGTTTTAACGTTGCGTTACCAAAGGATTTTGGCAAGGTTGCGCTGCTGAGAACTATATTTGTGATATATTGAGGTAGTCGTGAATGTCCAGTAATCCACTTGAATAATCAGAGTATCGCAGTAAATAGCGATACTTTTTTTATTGGAAAAAAAATTCATAATATAGCAACAAGCTTTCAAGAGATAACCTCTCTTTATCAAGTCAAAAAGGATTAAAGAGTGAGGCATTTCTGGGCACATTTGCATGTTCCTGCTCAGCTTCCCAGAATGCAGTGTATTCTGAGCTGGAAGCAGGTTTTTTAACTTGTTTTAGACCGACATATGTGAACACAGATGTACTATTTATTTACAGTACTACTGTACGGTGGAGGGCTTCTTTCGCTCTTTTGCCCACCATATAGACCTTTAGCAATCAAATGTACTTATTCCTTAGTTAAACTATTGCTGTTTTTCAACTGGTCATACTTATCTTTATTACCCATACATAATCTTAGTTAACTGCTGTTGGTCCATAGAAGGTGAATCTTTCAGTTAAATTAGATATAAAATAGGTAATTTCTACACCCATTTTCAGTCATGTTCACATTTTTTAATTTGTATTTGTTGTTGTTCAGTCCTTCAGTTGTGTCTGACTCTTGGTGACCATATTGGCATCACCAAGGCACATCTGTCTATCTTTCTGGTTGTACTCATCCATAAGGTTTTTTTGGCAAAGATACTGGAGTGGGTTGCCAGTTCCTTCTCCAGTAGACCACTAATAGTCTGACCTCTCTGCTCTGACCTGTCCATCTTGGGTGACCCTACATGGTATAGCACACTATACCTTCATTGAGGTGCATAAGCCCTTTCACCACGACAAGGTAGTGATCCAAAACAGGAATTTTTACTTATTTATGTTTTGTAAATGTTATTTATTCTTTGTAATTTTTATTTATTTTTTTGTAATTTTTTTTTTTAATTATGTTTATTTATATGTATTTTCATGATTAATCTCACAGGGCATTCTCTTGTTATCATGGTATAGCTCACAGCTTCATTGAGGTACACAAGCCCCTTCATTAGGACAAGTTAGCGATCCAAAATGGGATTTTTGTTGTTGTAAATTTTAGTAATTCTTTTTTGCAAATTCTATTTATTTTTTGTAATTTTTATTTTTAATTATGTTTATTTATATGTATTTACATGATTAATTATCTCATTGGGCATTCTCATCTTATCATCCCCCAGTGCGAGAGTTAATAATAGATAAGAGAATGTATTTATTCTATCCAAGCCTGAGTGGGTGGTCCTGTATAAATCATTTTTGCTTAAAATAATCCGCATCCCCAACTTAAATTCAAATTTAAACAACATTTTTAAAGTTTATTATAATAGCCTTACTAATTACTATTGTAGAAAAATCTGTACATGTTATGTATTTTAATAGATGAAAACAAATTTTATCTTGCAAAAAATAGTTACATTTTTAAATATTATTGATTTTATGCCCAAAGTCCATCTAATTTATTACAACCAACACAACACACACTATTCTTCGGATTAAAACTGGAAGTTGGATGATAACGGATGGGATTCACAGCTTTGGATGAATGACGATATTGTTAAAGAGGAAACAGATGTGTGTCAGATGGCAAACTCATTAGACTGTCCAGTCGTTAAAAGGAAACCGTATAACAATGAGACATCCGGAAAAAAAAGTGCAGTGATCAGGAAATATACAAGCCGCGGCTAATCTCGTATTTATTGGTGGGTAATGCCTTTCAGACATGCACCATGAAAGTCCTCGATTTAGTTCACATGAAAAGGTCGTAGTTGCTCAACGCATTATGTGGGAAATACAACTTGTCTGGGAAAGAAGAAATATAGATACTATTATGAAACGGCATCTCCTTTTTCTAAAGAATCCTTAAGAAGTAGGAAAAGAATGAATAGAAAATACAACTATTCACATAAATTTAAGGCACTGTGTTGCTCCGCATGGTAACAAAAGGCCGACACATGTGTCATGTGTAAAAAGCCCCCCAGACGTCCGAGTTGAATGGCGCGGTTGTCTAGGAACTGGGAGGTCAGTGGCTATTGCTGCCATTTTTTATTCTTCTGTTTCTGTGAATACTTCAACAGCCTTAGAAAAAATTGCTACTTTGATGACCAAATTCTGAATTAAACGACCAATTTAATTATGCTTTAATCATTAATAAAATTCCAATTTAGTAATTTATAACAGCAGTATTCAATATTATATCCATTTGCAAAGATTAGAGTTACAGCGGCCAGTTGAGTGTTTGTTTCCACACTGATAAGGGGGGGGGGGGGGTGCACTAAGGCAGTGCCCCTTTTTATTTCTAATTATGTTTATTTATATGTATTTTCATGATTAAATGATAATTCTCACAGGACATTCTCTTGTTTTTTTTATTTCTTTGTTTAAATTCTCTATGGCCCTGCCCTGCACAATATAATTAAAAATGATATAGATATATATACATATATATATATATATACATATACAGGGAGTGCAGAATTATTAGGCAAATGAGTATTTTGACCACATCATCCTCTTTATGCATGTTGTCTTACTCCAAGCTGTATAGGCTCGAAAGCCTACTACCAATTAAGCATATTAGGTGATGTGCATCTCTGTAATGAGAAGGGGTGTGGTCTAATGACATCAACACCCTATATCAGGTGTGCATAATTATTAGGCAACTTCCTTTCCTTTGGCAAAATGGGTCAAAAGAAGGACTTGACAGGCTCAGAAAAGTCAAAAATAGTGAGATATCTTGCAGAGGGATGCAGCACTCTTAAAATTGCAAAGCTTCTGAAGCGTGATCATCGAACAATCAAGCGTTTCATTCAAAATAGTCAACAGGGTCGCAAGAAGCGTGTGGAAAAACCAAGGCGCAAAATAACTGCCCATGAACTGAGAAAAGTCAAGCGTGCAGCTGCCACGATGCCACTTGCCACCAGTTTGGCCATATTTCAGAGCTGCAACATCACTGGAGTGCCCAAAAGCACAAGGTGTGCAATACTCAGAGACATGGCCAAGGTAAGAAAGGCTGAAAGACGACCACCACTGAACAAGACACACAAGCTGAAACGTCAAGACTGGGCCAAGAAATATCTCAAGACTGATTTTTCTAAGGTTTTATGGACTGATGAAATGAGAGTGAGTCTTGATGGGCCAGATGGATGGGCCCATGGCTGGATTGGTAAAGGGCAGAGAGCTCCAGTCCGACTCAGACGCCAGCAAGGTGGAGGTGGAGTACTGGTTTGGGCTGGTATCATCAAAGATGAGCTTGTGGGGCCTTTTCGGGTTGAGGATGGAGTCAAGCTCAACTCCCAGTCCTACTGCCAGTTCCTGGAAGACACCTTCTTCAAGCAGTGGTACAGGAAGAAGTCTGCATCCTTCAAGAAAAACATGATTTTCATGCAGGACAATGCTACATCACACGCGTCCAAGTACTCCACAGCGTGGCTTGCAAGAAGGGGTATAAAAGAAGAAAATCTAATGACATGGCCTCCTTGTTCACCTGATCTGAACCCCATTGAGAACCTGTGGTCCATCATCAAATGTGAGATTTACAAGGAGGGAAAACAGTACACCTCTCTGAACAGTGTCTGGGAGGCTGTGGTTGCTGCTGCACGCAATGTTGATGGTGAACAGATCAAAACACTGACAGAATGGATGGCAGGCTTTTGAGTGTCCTTGCAAAGAAAGGTGGCTATATTGGTCACTGATTTGTTTTTGTTTTGTTTTTGAATGTCAGAAATGTATATTTGTGAATGTTGAGATGTTATATTGGTTTCACTGGTAAAAATAAATAATTGAAATGGGTATATATTTGTTTTTTGTTAAGTTGCCTAATAATTATGCACAGTAATAGTCACCTGCACACACAGATATCCCCCTAAAATAGCTAAAACTAAAAACAAACTAAAAACTACTTCCAAAAATATTCAGCTTTGATATTAATGAGTTTTTTGGGTTCATTGAGAACATGGTTGTTGTTCAATAATAAAATTAATCCTCAAAAATACAACTTGCCTAATAATTCTGCACTCCCTGTATACACACTCGCGAAGCAAGGGCCGCAGTTGCTGGCAAGGAGCGCCGAAGGTGCTCCTTGCGCTGGTGGAGATGTGCGCCGGTGCGGAGGTGGAGGCTCCCACGTCGGCTGCAATGAGCCTGCAGCAATTGCGGACCCTCGCGGCCGCATTTGCAGAGGTGGAGGCTCTACGGCGCCTCACAATCGGTTAAAAACGACCACACAGTCAGGACTTGAAAAAAAAGCATAAACACGCAATTACTCACTACGGACTTACACAAAAAAATACGAGCAGCGGGACTGAAAAAATCCATTACGGATTCGCAAAAAAACGACCTTAACAGACAACCCGCGCACAGCAGGTAAAAAAATACGCACACAAAAAAAAAAAAACATTACCCACAGCAAGGGGGGGATACACAGGACCTCTGCAACACTGCCAAATCTCGAATTCTGGAAAATGTACAAAGTTTACACACTCGAAAATCTCCTAAGCGAGAGAACAAATGGCCTACCCGCCTACCACATACACATTCGCCGCCATTTTACAACACTAACTCACAGAATGCAGAAGTAACCAGCTGCACTAATGGCTTCCTCTCGCGCACGCAGCCTATATACACTACACACTTCACACATTGCTGACACTTACACCTCAGCTCCACAACAGTGCAAACCTACATTGTATGCTGCAGGAACATCAAAACACATTGTCAGCTCTTCAGCACAATGCTTTCAAAATGTATTACTTACAAAATAGGTCAAGTATATCAATTTATTACTTACAATGACAGCAAAAGCGCCTCTGATAACAAAAAATTACAACAACCAAGAGGCTTGCAATGAGCGCCTTCGGCGAAGGCGCTCAGCGCGAGGCTCGCAATCACCGCCGATATCTCAGACCACCACAAAAAATAATGTCTGTGCCAAACACCATTCCTTGACTTACAATTCTATTGCCGTCATTTTTTGACAGGCAATTCGCTAGTACATATATATATATATATATATATATATATATATATATATATACATATACAAGCAAAACAATAAATATGGCCCTGATATTATTGTTAAACTAATGGAATATATCCTTACCCACAACTATTTTACTTTTAACCAAGATACCTACCTACAGATGATGGGGACTGCCATGGGTCCCAAAATGGCTCCACAATACGCAAATCTATTTATGGCCAATCTAGAAGAAACATTCTTATCTGTATTCATTTACAAACCATACAAATACTACCGTTACAGAGACTTTCAAAATTCATTCAACACCTTCCATTCATCTATAAAACTTAAAATGGATTTCTCCACAGAACAGGTAAACTTTCTAGACACTACTATATCCATCACCAATGGCACTCTCCACTCATCTATATATAGGAAACCTACAGACAGATGTAATTACCTACACAGCTCCAGTTTCCATCCCTCCCACACCAAACAAGCCATCATCAATAATCAAGCTATTAGATACCATCGGATGTGCTCAAACACTGGAGACCATGATAAAAATTTAAAAACACTGTCTGAATCTTTCAAACAAAAGGGTTACAAACCCTGTATTATTACCCAAAAAAAAACACTGCCATCAAAATCCCCCGAGAACACCTATTAAACTACAAAACAAAAGAAACTACTTCACGTATACCTCTAGTGACCACATACCATCCAATTTTAGAGAAAATTCGGAAAATAATCAAAGAATTACAAAAATTACTAATTGAAGATACTGAATTAAAATATATATTCCCAAAACCTCCCATCCTTGCATTTAAACAACCACCAAACCTGAAACAGAAACTTGTCAGCAGAAAATTGGCCAATGAACAACTGAATACAAAAAATTGAACTAAACCTTGTAACAAACGTGCCTGTAAATTATGCCAACACATTTGTAATGATGATAAAACCACACATAACAACAAAACCTATAACATCAAAGGATCATAATCATGTACATCGTCAAATGTGGTTTATATAATACAATGTACTTTATGTTTGGAGAAACCGGCTAAAAAATGCATTTAAGGATGAATTTACACAGGCATTCAATAAGAAAACATAATGAAGACAGTTATTGTAGCCCAGTAGGACACCATTTTAGCCAGAATGATCACTCCATCCAAAACTTAAAAGTCAAAATACTCAGAGGAAAATGTAAAAGCATCCAAGAGAGAAAAGCATTTGAAATAAAGATGATCATATTCTTCAACACTAAAAACACAGGACTTAATATAGACTTGGGCTTTCTAACACATTATCAGAATTTCATGTGATTTTTTTTTCTTCTTATACTATAACAGACTTAGCACTCTTAGTGAGGTGTGTGTCCAACAGGGAAGATATCACTGTGGACTACAGTGCTCTGCTTTTTCATGTATATATTGATGTATATGTGTATATAATATGTGTATATATGTATCCTTTGCTATGTTGTGTTTATTCCCCATATATGTATTTACCTGATGATGTCAGATGCTGTTTCCACTCTATCTGCATCTGCTGTTATTATTCAAACTGAGGTTTCCATCTCATGTAGTATTGCTTGAGACTTGATAAAGGGAGGTTAAGCCTCTCGAAAGCTCGTCATTATAAATAAGACGTTTGTCCACTACAAAAGGTATCGAATTATAATGCAATACTCATTATTAATCTATATATATATATGGATTGATAATTACTATATATATATATATATATATATATATATATATATATATATATATATATATATATATATATAGACACACATATACAGTATATATATATATATATATATATATATATATATATACAGTGGATATAAAAAGTCTACAAACCCCTGTTAAAATGTCAGGTTTCTGTGCCAAAGAGACAAAGATAAATAATTTCAGAACTTTTTCCACCTTTAATGTGACCTATAAACTGAACAACTCGATTGAAAAACAAACTGAAATCTTTTAGGTGGAGGGAAGAAAAAGAAAAAAGAAAAATAATGTGGTTGCATAAGTCTGCACACCCTCCCACCCACCTATAACTGGGGATGTAGCTGTGTTCAGAATTAAGCAATCACATTCCAAATCGTGTTAAATAGGAGTCAGCATACACCTGCCATCATTTAAAGTGCCTCTGATTAACCCCACACAAAGTTCAGCTCTAGTTTGTCTTTCCTGAAATTTTCTTAGTCGCATCCCACAGCAAAAGCCATGGTCCACAGAGAGCTTCCAAAGAATTAGAGGGATCTCATTGTTAAAAGGTATCAGTCAGGAGAAGGGTACACAAGAATTTCCAAGGCATTAGATATACCATGGAACACAGTGAAGACAGTCATCATCAAGTGGAGAAATATGGCACAACAGTGACATTACCAAGAACTGGAGCTCCCTCCAAAATTGATGAAAAGACGAGAAGAAAACTAGTCTGGGAGGCTACCAAGAGGCCTACAGCAACATTAAAGGAGCTGCAGGAATATCTGGCAAGTATTGGCTGTGTGGTACATGTGACAACAATCTCCCGTATTCTTCATATGTCTGGGCTATGGGGTAGAGTGGCAAGACGAAAGCCTTTTCTTACGAAGAAAAACATCCAAGCCAGGCTACATTTTGCAAAAACGCATCTGAAGTCTCCCAAAAGCATGTGGGAAAAGGTGTTATGGTCTGATGAAACCAAGGTTGAACTTTTTGGCCATAATTCCAAAAGATATGTTTGGCGCAAAAACATCACTGCACATCACCAAAAACACTGCACATCAGCAGACCTACAACAGTTAAAATACAAGACAATCTCATAACAGTTCCTTCAGTAAAACCCTGTTGTAGTTACATCCTGTATATCCCTAATGATTTGTATGGCAGGTCTGGACATAACTACAACAGTAACAGGAAGTAACTACAACGGTAAGAGGAAGTAACTACAACACCAACAGGAAGTAACTACAACAGTAACAGGAAGTAACTACAACAGTAACAGGATGCAACTACAACAGTAACAGGAAGTAACTATAACAATTTGTTACTTCCTGTTATTGTTGTAGTCACTTCCTGTTAGTGTTGTAGTCACTTCCTGTTAGTGTAGTAGTCACTTCCTGTTAGTGTTGTAGTCACTTCCTGCTACTGTTGTAGCTATGTCCTCACCACCAGACCTGCCTACAATGTTAACAGGAAGTAACTACAACAGTAATAGGATGTAACTACAACAGTAAGATGGTGCAACTATGACAGTAACAGGAAGTAACTACAACAATATAAGACATTTTCAAAATGGACTTTTCAGTGAAACCCTGTTGCAGTCACTTCCTGTTTTTGTTGTAGTTACTTCCTTATCACCAGACCTGCCTCTACAAATCAGTAGGGATATAACTTCAACAGTAACAGGAAGTACCTACAAGAGTAACAGGAAGTAACTACAACAATATAAGAAATTCTCAAAATGGCTTTTTCAGTAAAACCTTGATGTAGTCACTTCCTGTTTTTGTTGTAGTTATATTCTCATCACCATATCTGCCTCTCAGTATGGATAAAAGTACAACAGTAACAGGACTACAACATTTGTAACATTGTTACATTGTGTACACCCCCACTGTATCTGCTATAAATATTGCTGACTTTTCAAAATAAAACAGTTCACTTCTGGAGACATTTAGAAATTGTGTCTCTTATTTTGCTCCTGGTGGCTGCGATACTGAACCTATCTCCATTCTCAAAGTATCCTGTCCTGATTACTACCACAGGAAGGTTACGGAGACCCCTGGAAGTGCTGATTCCTGATGGAGCCTCTCTGACTGATCCAGAAGCCACATATCTGGGAGCTGGTGCTGAGATTTCCAAGTGGGTAGTTAACATGTAGTCTATAGCAAGTAGCCTTGGGCAGTAATAGCCCCTACCACCGGATCATCATAACTGGTCGGCAGTGCTGAGATCTCGGTGCAAGAACCCTCAGCAAGAATGGAAGTCCAGAACTTTTTGCGGCTTGGTGGGGATGCAGAAACCGATCAATAATTTTGCCAAACCTTCAAATCCAGGTCCAAGGCCAAGGAAGGCCAGCACTAGATAGAGGGGGTCATAGACCACATGGAGGCCTGCAGAGCGGAGGTAATCAGGGAGAAAAGAAGTCTGATCACCAGTAGGCTGGAGCCGCAAAGGCAACATATTGCCACAGACGTGGATAGGTGGACAGCTATTCTAAATCAGCGGATGGCTTATCTTGGGCACCAGCCGGGTGAGAAGCTAGCACAACAGCTTGAGGACCTGGTGTGGTTGGAGCTTGACTTGGAACATGAGTATGTGGACCTAATGCTTCCAACTCCTGCATTACAAGGGCCCTCCTCCTACTTGGACTGGATTTGCTGCAGGGAGATCCATAATGTGGCCTTAGAATCGCAGAGTGCTGGGAAATCCTATTGGCACGACGCCAAAGGGACGTGGAAAAGACCCAGGGACAGAAGAAGAAAAGTTGCTCAAACCATTGATCCATAAAGAAATGGAGTTGGAAAAAGAGTATGTGGAACTGCTTGAGGAGGTGGGCCCAGGTGGGACCTGGCTCAAGTACTTGGAATTACCCCATGCTTCCCCAGTGGAGTGAGATCAGAAGGACTGCTGGGAACTCACCAGGATACGGAGGGAGCAGTGTAAAGCAGCACCAGCCACTGGGAGTTGGCCAACAACCAGAAAATTTCTAAATGTTAACCAAGTGCGAGGAGATGGAGACTGAACAGTTGGCAGAGGAGGGTGTAGTCCCTGAGAGTCTGCCCAACTACCCATGGACTGTTACCTGTCCTAAACCATAGACTGCCGATGTCCAGGCGCCAAGGCTGACAGTCATGGAGAGTGTGATGCCAGATTAGGGCATGAGGCTATCAGGAGAGGGGGTGTCCCCTGAAATACGGATGCTCTTGCCCAGGATGGATCATGTGGATCCAGATAGGTGAGAAAGTTCAGGTGAGGGTACTGGCCCTGAGATCCTTAAGAAGTAGCAAAGCGAGGCTCCGCTCCCAAACGCCAAAGAGTTGCCAGCAGGGCTGACAGGGATCATTTCAGTCCTTACAGCCCCAGAGTTAAAGAATATGGGCAAGCAGCCCAGGGTACCATAGGACCTGACACAGCATACCCAAGCTGCAGAGGTGATTCCAACCTTACCAGCCCTTGTGAAAACCCACCTGGAGGAGCTACCGACCCCAGCGAAGTCTGCTACACCAGGTGTGCCGGCGTGGAAGTGCTTTTTACCCCCTCCTGAGCGGATTCCTACATAGGATACCCCAGAGTCACTACCTGCCTGTGGCCAAGGGGGTAGCAGTATGCTCCTGGATGGGATCCTAGTTTCTGAGACCCTGGATGTGTCCCCAAGATTGATGCCTGCAATTTGGTGTGGGTTATTACAAGAAATGGAGATGGGGTTAGGATGTGTTGCTACCTTGGGCCCTGAGGATAGGGATCTCCGATGTTGTGAAGGAAAAGGGGGGACGGTGGCTGAGATGTGGCTACTAGCATAGATATACCATGGAAGGACTGTACAACTGGATTATGTTCCCAAGACCCTACAGAAATTGGGGTTGTGGACATTTTCCTGAAAGATGGGCAGCCACCCACAGACCGGGCCAACGTACTACCCCCTCCAGGAGGAGGTCATGTACTGGGACTTATGCAGTGGCCACTTGGGCCAACATTTTTTATATTTATTTGGATGGGTACATGGACTTGGGCTATGGGCTGCAGTTCAAAACTATCATCCGTTAAGGATCATAGCCACAGAACTCCTGTCTAGAAGGGGGGAGTAATGTCACAGACCCCTATTTCTCGGCATGGGTGTTGGCCCATTGAGCCCATTAAAAGACAGACAGTTTGGCTCCAGTCACTGGATTATGTATGTAAACACCTCCATTGTATTTCTAATCCGATTTGCCCATTGTTTGCAAGATAAAGTTAATCGCATCT
This sequence comes from Discoglossus pictus, assembly GCA_027410445.1. Lineage (NCBI taxonomy): Eukaryota > Metazoa > Chordata > Amphibia > Anura > Alytidae > Discoglossus > Discoglossus pictus. Next base: position 48,423,037 of record CM050169.1, on the reverse strand, counting down.
GAAATGTGTTAGAGAGGGCAGGATGTGTATTGGGGTCATCTTTAATTGTCTGCCATATCCTCTCATTGTTACATTGTGTACACCCCCTATGAATCGGATATAAATATTGCTGACTTTAAAAAAAAAAAACAGTTCACTTCTGGAGACATATTGAAATCGTGTCTCTTACCTTGCTCCTGGTGGCTGCGATACTGAACCTATATCCACCCTCTAACCTGTCCTGATCCTTACCGCAGGAAGGTTACTGAGACTCCTGGAAGTGCTGATTCCTGATGGAGAGACTCTGACTGATACAGAAGCCAGATATCAGGGTGCTGGTGCAGAGATTTCCAAGAATCCAAATAGTCCTTGTGGGTAGTTAACCTGTAGTCTATAGCAGGTGGCTCTGGGCAGTAATAGCTCCTACCACCGGATCGTTACAATTCTCAAACAGCGTTTTTAATGAACCCAATGTAAAAAATAGAAAATATGTGTATATAAGTAGTTTTCTGCTATGTGCCGTGATGACACTTGATTTATCAAACAATCACAAAATTGTCTAGAAGGATTTTCCAAGAACCTTCCCAAAAAAATAAAACTAAAAGTACTAATCTCACCTAAAATCTAAATTTATATATAAATGTAAAAATGTTATTACGCTAAGAGCCATTCTGGTCACATTTATATGCTGCTGGCACTTTATACATAAAGAATAATAAAAATGTTAAACCAGTATCACCTTATAAACAATCTGATTTTCCATGCATTTAATGTGTATATGACTTTAAATTCATTCAAATTAGATATTTATAATCCTCAGGCTTCCACAATTTTATTTTTTGGAGAAGTTCTCAACTGACTTTTAAATGTTTTTTTTTACAACAAGAAAAAAATATTAATATAAAAAGGCAAAGTGAAAAAGAGAGAGAGGAGGATAGGAGGATAGGGGATGACAGAAAGAGACAGAAGGGGAGAGGTTGGTGGACAGAGAGAGAAGAGGGAAGAAGAGCAGAAGAGAAGGGCAAGAGGGCAGGGAGGGAGAGGAGGGAGGGGAGAGAGAGAGTGCGAGAGGGAGGGAGAGGAGAGAGAGATAGAGAGAGAGAGGGGAGAGAGATAGAGAGAGAGAGCGAGGGGAGAGAAAGAGAGGGAGGAAAGAGAGAGGGGAGGAGAGAGAGAGGGAGGGAGGAGAGAGAGAGAGAGGGAGGGAGGAGAGAGAGAGAGAGAGAGGGAGGGAGGAGAGAGAGAGAGAGGGAGGAGAGAGAGAGAGAGGGAGGAGAGAGAGAGAGAGGGAGGAGAGAGAGAGGGAGGAGAGAGAGAGAGGGAGGAGAGGGAGAGAAGGAGGAGAGGGAGAGAAGGAGGAGAGGGAGGAGAGAGAGGAGGAGAGAGAGAAGGAGGAGAGAGAGAAGGAGGAGAGGGAGGAGAGAGAGAGAGGGAGGAGAGAGAGGGAGGAGAGAGAGGGAGGAGAGAGAGGGAGGAGAGAGAGGGAGGAGAGAGAGAGGGAGGAGAGAGAGAGGGAGGAGAGAGAGAGGGAGGAGAGAGAGAGGGAGGAGAGAGAGAGGGAGGAGAGAGAGGGAGGAGAGAGAGAGGGAGGAGAGAGAGAGAGGGAGGAGAGAGAGAGAGGGAGGAGAGACAGAGAGGGAGGAGAGACAGAGAGGGAGGAGAGAGAGAGGGAGGAGAGAGAGAGAGAGGGAGGAGAGAGAGAGAGAGGGAGGGGAGAGAGGGAGGAGAGAGAGAGAGCAAGGGAGGGAGGAGAGAGAGAGAGCGAGGGAGGAGAGAGAGAGAGAGGGAGGAGAGAGAGAGATCGAGGGAGGTGAGAGAGAGATCGAGGGAGGTGAGAGAGAGCGTGGGAGGAGAGAGAGGGAGGAGAGAGAGGGAGGTGAGAGAGAGAGAGAGAGGGGTGGAGAGAGAGGGAGGAGAGAGAGAGGGAGGAGAGAGAGAGGGAGGAGAGAGAGAGGGAGGAGAGAGAGAGGGAGGAGAGAGAGAGGGAGGAGAGAGAGGGAGGAGAGAGAGGGAGGAGAGAGAGTGTGAGGAGAGAGAGAGAGGGAGGAGAGGGAGGAGAGAGAGGGAGGAGAGAGAGGGAGGAGAGAGAGAGAGGAGAGAGAGAGAGGAGAGAGAGAGAGAGGAGAGAGAGAGAGGAGAGAGAGAGAGGAGAGAGAGAGAGGAGAGAGAGAGAGGGAGGAGAGAGAGAGGGAGGAGAGAGAGAGAGAGGGAGGAGAGAGAGGGAGGAGAGAGAGAGCAAGGGAGGGAGGAGAGAGAGAGAGCGAGGGAGGAGAGAGAGAGAGAGGGAGGAGAGAGAGAGATCGAGGGAGGTGAGAGAGAGATCGAGGGAGGTGAGAGAGAGATCGAGGGAGGTGAGAGAGAGATCGAGGGAGGTGAGAGAGAGAGAGAGGGAGGAGAGAGAGGGAGGAGAGAGAGGGGTGGAGAGAGAGGGGTGGAGAGAGAGGTGAGGAGAGAGTGGGGAGAAGAGAGTGGGGAGAAGAGAGTGGGGAGAAGAGAGTGGGGAGGGGAGGGGAGGGAAGGGGAGAGAGGGAAGGGGAGAGAGGGAAGGGGAGAGAGGGAAGGGGAGAGAGGGAAGGGGAGAGAGGGGGGAGAGAGGGGGGAGAGAGGGGGGGAGAGAGGGGGGGAGAGAGGGGGGGAGAGAGGGGGGGAGAGAGGGGGGGAGAGAGGGGGGAGAGAGGGGGGAGAGAGGGGGGAGAGAGGGGGGGAGAGAGGGGGGGAGAGAGGGGGTGAGAGAGGGAGGGGAGAGAGGGAGGGGAGAGAGGGAGAGAGAGAGAGAGAGAGAGAGAGAGAGAGAGAGGGAGGGAGAAGGGAGAGAGAGAGAGAGAGAAACAGGAGCAGAGACAAGACACACTTGTGGGGAGGATATGATGGGGGAAAAGGCAATGAGAGGATGAATAGAGAAACAGTACAGGACAGGAAAAGAGAGAGAGAAGATGGGAAGAGAAAGAAGATGGAAAGAGAGAGGAGGTTGAGAAAAGAAAAAGAAGACAGTGAGAGAAAGGATGAAGAGAAAGAGCAACAAGGGAGAGGAGGGTGAGAGACATGGAGAGAGAGAATACAGTAAGAAAGAGTGAGAAAGAAGATGAGGAGAGAAGATGGGGAGAGAAGATGGGGAGAGAGATTGGTGGAGAAAGGATGAAAAGTTAGAGGATAGAGAGTGAGAGGAAAGAGAGTGAGAGGATAGAGAGTGAGAGGATAGAGAGTGAGAGGATAGAGAGTGAGAGGGTGAGAGAGATATATGTGTGAGATAGGATTAGAGAAGATGAAAAGAAAGAGTGTGGAAAGTGAGCGAGGAGGGAAGGAGAGGTAGGGGTGAGAAATAGCAGGGTGAGACAGAGAGAGGAGAGACAAAGGATGGAGAGTGAGGGGGAAGGTGAGAGAGGATGGAGAGTAAGAGGAGGAGCAGGAAAGAGGGCAGTGGGGGTGAGAGGAAGAAACATGTCAGAGAAGATGGAGAGAGAGAGAGAGAGGAGACAGACAAAGGAGGGTGAGTGATTGGAGGGTGAGGATAGGGAGAAAGGGACTGATAGAGAGAGACACAGTTGCATAATTTAATATTTAATTGTCCTTCCAGTTGCTATATACTTTGCAGAGCTCCGAATGTTACAAGCCCCCAGGCAGGCATTGGCTCTATGTGGAAGGTGTTTAGTGGTCTGTGTTCTGTAACTTACACATACAGCTCCGCGCAATATCTCAGTGTTACACTTGGCGCATGTTACTCAAAAATAGGACAGAAAACATATTAACAACTCGCATTTCTTTTTTTTTTTTTTTTTTTAATTACCAATACTGAGTTATTACTGAGGGAGGGGGCTGATTTGAGTAATATGTGCATGTATACAAACACAGGCACATACTGGATATATTAAGTTTAAAATATAGTTTGCAAGCACTACAAATTACTACAATTCACGCTGGCTTTCTTAGAATATCTAAAAAATTTTTTTTTATTAATGGAATAAAAAAACAAAACACGATCACTGTAGAGATTTGAACCTGCAATGCCAGCAACATAGCCAGTAAATCAGGTCATTGTGTTGTCTTAGTACTTGATACTCTATGAGCTAAAACATAAATAAGTTGCTACATAGGACATATACACTGTGTGGACCAGAGACGTCACATCTTGTTAATATTTATTAATAACCCGATTGATCACATCTACATGCATTAAGCATAAACTTTAAAAAGGAAAACACTTTTTTCTGCATGCTTTTTCTAATGGTGCAGAGCACATATGGTGTATTCAGTGGCCCTTTAATGATTATGTATTGATTGTGTATATAATATCCCTGTGAATATCTTTACGGTTATGTACTTAATTTTATTAAGAAGTGTTTATACGCTCTGTTTTTACTGCCTAAAATCAAACAAATAGTCTCTGTATGGGGCTGGCTCTGTAGCTCATGAAGACAGGGTGTGCTGTGTTTCATAGTAACCAATCCGTAGCAACGTAGTTGTCACCCCCAGAGAGACCCACTGGACTTTGGGAACTAAGTATTACTAGGGGCACTGGGAGGCCACAGGGTACAATTATCCACGTCACCTCTTTTTCCTAAAACTAATGCCCAAATATCATGGGGGTCATTTTGCGGTTTCCATGATTATGATTTTTGACATCTAGATGCCCCTATGGACTTTTTGAGACTGAGCAAAGTAAAATGGGCCCTGGGTAGACACAGGTCAAAATGGCACAACTGGTCCCTTTCTTCACACCATCTGGATATATAGACTGGTATTGCTCTGTTGGCATGGGTTGGTAATATTGCCTGTAGTATGATTGCAACATATATGACTTACATATAGTTACATGGGGCCTCATTCTATTATCGGCCGCAGCCGCTGCGGGGCCGCAAGGACCGGCCGCAAGCTATTCTGCTATTCTATTCCCTTACGGCCGTAGGCTCCGGCAGGCTTGCGGCCGGTGCCTTGCTATCTCTTGCGGCCGCTCGCGCCGGAGGAAAGCCTTTGATCTAAAACGGCCGCAAGAGATTTGCAATTCAATTGCTCCGGGAAACCTCTCTGCAAGGCTAAAAACGAGCCGCAGTTACTTGCAGGAAAAAGGTCTCGCTAGCACCAATTAAGCACATAAAATAGCTCAAATAAAGCCATCCTGCACTTTGAGAAGACTATAAAGGGATTTTAGGTGTTAGAAAAAATAGCACATAATTATCCTGTACTCAAACCCGTAAAATATTTCATTTTTAATATCCGTAAAATTTACATGTAAAAAGTCCAGAGTGCTTGGAGCACCTCAGACACGCCCACGCCGCAGCCGGCAAATAAACAGTTAATTTGAACTCGGGTTTGGGCTGATGTGCAAGCTTGAGAGTGGGTTCCTTTTAATCCTCATGTCCCCCAATATGATCCCTAGCATTTACAGAGCTGTACAGTGCAGGCTTGAATTTATTTTTGACTTTTTATATTTCACAGATTACGGCCGGTTCCAAGATATGCGGCCGGCCGTAAAAGGAGATCCTTGCGGGGCCGTATAATAGAATCGCGAGTAAACTGAACCCCCGCAAGGAATCGCAGCCTTACGGCCGATTTACGGCCGATAATAGAATGAGGCCCATAGTAATTAAGGTTAAAAAAAAGACTTTCAGTCCATCATGTTCAACCGTTTAAGATCTCCTCTGATCTGCAATATGCAGATTAGTTATTAATTAGTTAGTTGTTAATTATTTATCACATTTTTTTTTTAATTATTAATTAATCCAGAGGAAGGCAAACAGAAAAAAAAAACAAGTGAAATTTAGCCAATCGTCTCAAAGGGAAACATTTTTTAATTCCTTCCTGACCCCAGATACTGGCGATCGGATTTCTCCCTGGATCAATACTCTCTCTCTCATTATCCAGGATAACCCTGAATTCCCTTTTAATTAGAAATAAATCCAGTCCCCTTTTAAAGTTATCCATCAAATCCGCTGTCACCACCTCCTCTGGTAGAGAATTCCACAGATTAACCACCCTTACTGTGAAGAACCCTTTTCTTTCTATAAGGTGGAATCTTTTTACTTCTAACCTCAAGGGATGTCCTCTTGTCAGTTGAAAACCTCTTGGCACAAAACGCTCCCTTGACAAATCTTTATACTGACCCTGGATGTATTTATATAAGGTAATCATATCCCCTCTTAGACGCCTTTTTTCTAGAGAAAATATGTTTAATTTGGTTAGTCATAACCAGTTTCATAACTTAGCCCCTCCATTCCCCTTATTAGTTTTGTAGCCCTTCTCTGTACCCCTTCCAGCTCCAAAATGTCCTTTTTATGAAGTGGTGCCCAAAATTGTACTCCATATTCCAAATGAGGGCATACTAGGGATTTGTATAGTGGCAGAATTATATTTGCTTCCCTGGCTTCTATACCCTTCTTAATACATGCTAATATTTTATTTGCCTTTGCAGCTGTTGCTTGGCTTTGAGCACTGATACCTAGGTTGTTGTCCACAAGCACTCCCAAATCCCTTTCAATATCTGATACCCCTAGATTTGCTCCATTAAGATTATAAATTGAATGGCTATTTTTCCTTCCCAGATGCATTACTTTACATTTATTTGTATTACATCTCATCTGCCATTTAGATGTCCATTCCTCAATTGTATGTAAAACCCTTTGGAGGGAAAGCACATCATTATCTGATTTAATCACCTTGCACAACTTCGTGTTAGTGAAAATGGAGACACTACTTTCCAGTCCCACCTCTAAGTCATTAATAAATATGTTAAAAAGGAAAGGACCTAATACTGAACCCTAAGGAACCCCACTTACCACATTAGTCCAATCGGAGTATGTTCCATTTACAACAACCCTTTGCTTCCTGTCTTTTAGCCAGCTCTCAATCTATGAGCAGATATTTACTGCAATGCCTGTATCTCTTAGTTTGCACAATAGTCTCCCATGTGGCACTGTATCAAAAGTCTTTCCCACACCCAAAAAAACTACATCCACTGAGTTGCCTCTCCTACATCACTGCGTCCGTAGCAACACCTTACACCTTCTCATTGGTGCTCCCCGTTTTAACAGAGCTTGCTATGTTATGGCATGACCGAGTGTACGGCGGTATAACCGGTTGGTAGGCTGGGCTTGTTAGCCTTGGTTCTCAGCCAGCCTAAGAGAAGGAAAACTAAAATTTCAAACCTGGGCAGAAGCAGCTCATTAGCCGTGTAAGGGCATCCAGCTAGGAGACGGACACTGATATAACACCTACGACCCAAGGACCTCTCTGTCATCGTCCCAGCTTGCTAGGCCATGACAGATGAACCCGGAGTGTAAGGGGTAGGACCAGTACTGCGCACACTGCATGTCACCTAAAAACTTCATAGCGCAAGCCTAAAGGATATGTCTACATGTAGACAAACAACAGTCCTGCAGCAATGGGAAACGGGTGAAACGGCAGGTGGAAGACGCAGTCTCAATCCTGTATGCAGGTTGTTCGGGTGTATGGGTCGCCAGATGCTGACTTTGGAGATGACAACATCATTTGGCAGCACCCTGAATGCTTACTCCATGGAGTGGGCCCAAGAAAAGGTGGCCTGAAGAAAGCTTGTCTCCACTTCATCCAGTTGGCTAGCCGCGTTCAACGGGCATCTACAAATGCTATCGAAATGTAGCAAACAAGCAAAGGCTCTTACCGGTTGCAAAAGGTGTACTTGGACTCAAAATTGCATGTTGGAACATCAGAACTATGGTTGACACAGCAGACAGTGGTCGCCCAGAACATTGCTCTGCTCCAGTAGCCCACAAATTAGTAAGGTGGCTATAGACGTTGCTGCCTTCAGTGAAATCTGCCTCCCAGAGGAAGGCAGCCTTCAGTAACATGGTGCAGGCTACACCCTCTACTGGTCAGGCAAGCCGCTCTGGTGTCGGCTTCATGGTCAGGAACCCTATCACCTGCAAACTTGATAACCTACCAAAGAGTCACTCTGACTGCATAATTTTCATGCGTCTCCAACTTAAGAACAAGCAGCATGCTATAATTTTCAGTGTCAATGACCCCCTCTTCAAGTGGGTGCTGTGGAAAAGGACAAGTTTTACACTGACCTGTGCAATATAGTACAGAATGTCCCTGCAGATGACAAGGTCATCATCCTCTGCGACTTCAGTGCGAGAGTAGGCAAAGATTCAGAAGCTTGGAAAGTGGTATTTGGATATTGGAAGCTACAATGACTCCCTCTGCTAGAGTTATGCTCAGAGCAGAAACTCAACATCACCAACAGATTTTTTAGCAGACAGACTGAAGACAACCAAGATGCATTCACAGTCCAAGCACTGGCATCTTATAGACTACATTCTGGTGTGCCAGCAAGACCTTTGAGTGATGAGTGATGGCCAGAGCACAATGTAATATGGACCACTGCATGGTGAGCTGAAAACTCTGTCTCCACTTCAATCCTAAGCCACAGAGTAGATGAGCCCCAAAGAAGAAGTTACAGATCGGTACCCTCCAGTCAGCTGAAGTAAAGGCCGATTTCCAGGTAAATTTCCAGTCAAGACTAGAAGACCCCAGGTGCTTCACGGATCCCTCTTCAGATGCTCTATTATAACACCTCAAAACCAGGATCCTGCAAACCTCTGAAGTGTCCTAGGGTTCTCCACAAAGAAGAACAAAGACTGGGTTGATGCCCATTGCGCAGTGCAGATGGTCAAACACTTCTTACAGACAAGGCGTCCATCCTGAACCGGTGGTCTGACAACTGTCAAACTCTGCTCTGAGCCAAACGCTCCGTTGCATTTCACAACAACCAATGAAAACAGAACTGGACGAGATTCCTACTCTCAAAGCGACTGTAAAAGCTATTGAGCAGCTAAGCCCAATTGTAGAACTTGGCCCTGACAATTCTGCAACAATGCTGCTTGAGAGAGGTCACTGACAGGCTAACTACACACGACAGTCTGTGTATTCATGAGCTAAAAGGGCAGACCCAAATATGTACTAAATGTATGACTTTACCTTATAATCACTTCTTAATAAAATGAACTATATAAAAATAAATAGATACACAGGGAAATGATACACCCAGTAACAGTGGAACCTCCCCTGTCCCTTTAACCCTGTAACAAGTTTACATAAAACTATCATAAAATTCCACCTATCATTATATTAAAAACCCACAAGTAGAAATTAATGTGATTCTGAAGAGCTTTGGGGCATTAATAAGACGTTGTCACTGCTGTACTGTCTAGGGATCTTGGCTTGGAGATAACACAAGTCAGAGAAAGGCACATCAGGACATGCTAGAGTACTAGAAATCAGCCTGAAGGCTAATCACAACTGAAAAATAGCTATTTTTTAAATATATACAGTTTTTTTTTTCCTCAAGGGACTTTGCCACTCCAACCGAAAGTTTATTTAATATTAAAGATCTATACATTGTACTAGCAGTTTTTCTCTACAGTAAATAATTTCTGAAATATTTAAAATTGATCTTGCTGTTCCTGTATGCTAATGTGAATGAGGTAATGAAGTCATATTTTCTGCTGTCATGATTTTTCTATATTTTGCTGCAATAAATCATTTGTATTTAGTAAGCATTCAACAAAAAATATAATATTTACATTACTTATGATAGAAACCTAAAATTACATTTTTATACAACGTTTTTGATTTCTTATCTAATGCTGTTACAATTATATATATATAGCTTTGTATGGTATTATTTAAATGGGGTCTTAAAAGGCCACTGTAATGGTGCAACTTTTATAACATCAGTATAAAATCATTTCAAATCATTCCCAATTGGCTTTCCCCTCTGCAGCTCATGAAGACAGTCTATGTCTAAGTACCTCTAAGTGCAGTGTCTCATGGTAACCAGTCAGTGACAACATTCTGCAATATGCTGCTTGAGAAAAATCACTAATTACATGGTACACTAGTCAACCAATCAAACCACTCTGAAAAAAACATCCCAGGATGCTTCTTTCCATAATGCCACTATCTTTCAGGAGAAACTCTCTCACCTGTGATTTACAGAACAGAGTGATTAAGGAGCCAGAGAACAATTGCTAGAGATGAGTTAAGATGGGTTAAGCAGTAGAACCAACGAGACAACTGAAAAGTAAGTTATCAAGCTTTTGAATGTATTTTAGTATATGCAACTATCCAATGTTTTATTATTATTAGATTTAGCTGATTTTTTCCACCTTCCCAGTGCCCCCATTTAATGCTGGAGGATATAAATAATTTTTCTATTATTATACCATAAATTACTGACAAAACCACATTCGGTGTAGGTAAAATTACTGAATTATACAGATGTCTGAGGCAATCCATATGAACTAGAGGCTGTCAAGGTGAGAATATACTGCAGAAACATTAATTACATTGAAATGCCTTAGGGATTAATTCATTTAATCACATCACTTTTTATAAGATATATCTCTAGTTCAGATGGTGGTACGTTAAGATAAAATGCATATGAATTTGCACTGAATATCTTTAAATAATTGCAGTTAATGACAGATTTATTGATTAAATTAGAAGAAGCTTCCTGTGCAGTTAGGTCTGCTAACAGCTCCTGTAAATGTTTTTCCATTTTATTTATTAGTTGAGGGAGGAGTAGGGGAGGATGGTAGAGGGAAGAGGGAGGAGTGGGGGAGGAGGAAAGAGGGAGAGGTGGGAGTATTGGTTACATAATTGGATCTCACTGCATTTGACACCACCCCCTTCCTCCATACATACTTAGAAGGAGGCAGCTTGCATCAATAACTGCAAGTCCTGCTCTGTTAAAAATGTAAGTGCCCTCTCATATGCACACCCGTCACTAATGGATCATGGTTGCCTACCCATCAGACCAAACATTTTGCTAAGTATCCGTTCCTAATTTATATTTATGTATCGAAAATGATTTATTATTTTTTTTTTTTTTTTTTTTTAACTGGATGCAAAAGGGAAATAATAATAATAATAATAATAATAATAATAATAAAAATCTATTAAACAAAAAAAAAATGTCCTTTTATTTGGAACTTTTATTAAAACCAGTATGATCATTGAGAGCCTCTTATCTAACGAGTAAATAGATCCCACATATGTGGAGGCCCATAGGGGTGTATGTCTGCCAGAGACACCCTACATGTAACATCACATAGGTGCACTCCTTCCATCCATCTCTGTATCCCCACTTCACCCAATACCCCAAAATCCTTCACGCTCCTCCTCCTTTTATTTCCAACCCCTCAGTTTCCCCTTTCACCGGTCTCGTCTTTTCCCACATACCTCTCTCTCATCCTCTTGTTTCCTCCACACTCTCTATCAACCTCCACTCTGATCTTCCCCCTTTTCCCCATCTCTCTCATTTAGCCACAATATATCCCCCCCAAAAAAACATCCACCTTTCTGCCTAAGTGCCCCTTGCTCCCATTTACCTACCCCCACCCTCCAATCTCTCACAGCCTAATCGCATCCTCTCTCTTTCAACCCTCTCTCACTCCCGTTAATCTTCTGTCTCCCATTCCCTTTCTCTCACCAACCAATCTCTTACTACTCACACTCCGTCTTTCCCCCCTCTCTCCGTCACCCCCTCTATCTCCCATTTATCTTCTCTCCCCAATCCCCATCTCTCTCCCACCCCAATATATCACTACCCATCAATCTTCTCTCTCCCATCCAACAATCTCCCCCTCCATTACGACGTTCTATCTTTCCCATCCCCCTCTCCAGTAAATAATTCCAGAGATATTAATAATTATATGCTTCTTTTTGCCAATATGTGGCAAGATATCTACCCACATGATAACACTGGGACTCAAGCAAACTGCGCAACTAAAACAGCTAATTACTCATCTCCACCCCTTCTATCACTTGCCTAACCATCTCCTTTAGAATGTAAGCTCTGAGGACCTCTTCTACTTTTGTATAAATATTTATTATTATATTGTTAAGTTTCACATGTACTCTGTACACAAAGTGTTTTCCCATTGTATATAGTTCTACGTACAATGGTGGTACTTTATTAGTGATTGCAGATAATAATAGTAGTTATTAATCATTGGAAAATGGCTGTCATGCCAAATTCTCATTTAAAGTACTGTGGGTAGGCAAGATCATGCTATTCCATGTGGACACTAAGTAATTGTTCCTAGAAAGGCGTTGGTGACCTAGCACAGGAGAGATGACATATCACAAGGGTATTTAGAGCATCTATGTTTGGATACTGAAAACCACAATCATTGTAGCGCTTCACATTCCTCCATCTTCTCGCTTTTACTCCTTATGGAAACCACATGTTGGCATCAAGTCATTTCACGGTTCATTTAAGACAAACATGCAGAAAATTGTGGGAAGCGACTACGGGCCAACATTTGTGTAAGTGGCACAATGCTCAAACCAACTCAACCTCAGTCCTAACGTTAACAAGTCGTAAGATACAAAGACGGAAAAAAAGAAAAAAGCAAGAGATAGCCATAATCTTACACACAAGAACACGGCCACAATCGTATACTTGATATTCTACAATTACATAATGTTTATGTCACTTTCTTAGAAAGTTACAAGATTTGTAACATTAAAGAGACCCAACCATGGTATTATTTAAAAACATAAGAAATAACAAGTACTTTACAACTGTAACTTCTCACAGTGTCTTCTCTCCCTACAGTGTCCCACTACCATATTTTAATTGGATATACTAAAAACCGTGGAAGCCATTAAACTGGCAATGATCTTACCATACTGACCCTACACTCTTTTAAATGAAGTAAAAATATATGACTTATTTGTATCCTTGATTTAATAATTAATCCTATTTAATGCTAATTTTAATAATCTTTCATTAGACCTTTAATCTGGCAATTAAATGAGTTGAACGTGATATGTTTTCTAAAATGAAACTAAGTTAATTATTTCAAAAGATCCCCTCCTAATATAGTTATATACGTAGTGATGTAATACAATATTTTATTCATTTTTGTTTATTTGTTCTAATATATAAAAAATTGCGTACTACAGTATTTTATTTAATTTACTTTCCATGTACTAAAATATATATATATATAGCTCACCACAAAAATCCTTTAATGGGCAAACGAGCGATAGAAGCCCTCCACCGTACAGTACTACAGGAAATAAATAGTACATCTGTGTTCACATTTGAATGTCTAAAACAAGTTAAAAAAATGTTCTTCCAGCTCAGAACTCAGAGAAATACAGTTATTACACTGCCTTCTGGGAAACCGTTGTCCGTGGGTAGGATTCCCAGCTTGTGTATAATCCAACCTTGGCTTTGCATAAAAGCTGTGTAATGCAGCGGGCATACGCTTAAATGAAGCCAAGTTTAAAATGGTCATGGGTTGAAGAACGAAGCATTTGTGGGCACCTTTGTATGTCCCTGCTCAGCTTCCCAGAATGCAGTGTAATAACTATATTTCTCGGTTTTCTAACTTGTTTTAATCATTCAAATGTGAACACAAATGTACTATTTATATACTATATATATATATATATATATATATATATATATATATATATATATATATATATATATATAAATAGTGATGTGCTCTAATATTTTAATTTATTACTTTCCCTGTACCAACATATATAGTGATGTTCCAGAATATCTTATATAATTACTCTCTCTGCACCAATTTATTAATTTAATTTACTTTTCCTACACTTAGAACTATAGTGATCTGCTAGAATATTTTATTTAATTTAATTTTCCTCCACTAATATATGTAGACATATGCTAGAATATTTTTTTTAATTTACTAGAATGTTTTATTTCATTTGCTTTCCCTTCCCTAATATATACAGCTTTCTACTATAATACTTTATATAACGTAATCTCCCTCAACCAATATATATAGCAATCCACTAGAATACTTTATTTAACGTATTCTCGCTCCACTAATATATATAGGGCCTCATTCAATTGCGATTTGGCCAATTGAATAGGGGTCTAAATAAGCACATAGCATATTTTTTTTAAAGAAGTTTTTAGTTCGTGAAAACCTTGCTTTTGGATAGATGCTTACGAACTAAAAACTTATTTTAAAAAAATATGTTATGAGCTTATTTAGAGGCCTATTCATCTGGCCAAATTGCAATTGAATGAGGGCCATAGTGATCTAACAGAATATTTTATTTATTTTACTTTCCCTACACCAATAAATATAGTAATGTTCTAGAATATTTAATTTACTTACTCTGCCCAATTTATATATATATATATATATATATATATATATATATATATATATATATTTATATTTTATATATTTGTGGCCACATTTGCATGTCCCAGCTCGGCTTCCCAGAATGCAGTGTAATAACTGTTTTTCTCTTCTGAGCTGGAAGCAGGTTTTTTTTAACTTGTTTTAGACATTCAAATGTAATATTTATTTACTATATAATATATATATATATATATATATATATATATATATATATATATATAGTGATGTATTAGATCATTGAATCTATTTTTCCTCCTCTAATATATATAGTGATCTACTGGAATATTTAATTTATTTTCCCTGAATTAATATATAGAATATTTTGAGTGTTTTTTGGTCTTCTGAAAGGACATTTTTTTTATTTCTTTTACATTAGCCGTTCCAAACTTGTTAAACCCATAGAACATGTTATCGAACAAATATCTGCCAGCTACTTAATTAACAATGATAAATTATTTAGCTGGCTAGCTTGACAAATGATTACGCCAATTTTAAATTCATACTCTGTCAACATGTTCTTTATTTTTGAGATAATAACCGTTTCCCGTCCGCCTTATCTATATAATGTCAGCCAAAGAAACGTCTAATAAAATTCACACATACCGAGAATGACGAATTGCATTTTATCAACAAAAAAAAACCACCAACTTTATATTAAGACGACATGTGTCAACCTGCTCAAGTCTCACTACAATGGGCCTCATTCAATAGAATATTACAGGGAATGGTTTAAAGGGAAATTTCATTAAATAAATTCACTTATAGATGTACAAATATACGTTACCAGACCTCTTTATGTTGAATGACTTGAGATGTTGAAGAACATGGAACATAAACAGATCTGGATAAAAAAATCTACGGGTTGGTGACTTTTTTATTCCCACACATGACCTGTTGACTACTTCGGGATCGCCAGAAGGATTTGAAACATGGACAACAACCTATATAAAAACACCCGGCGTTTATTTCTATTATTTGATCAGAAAATAAAAGTGTCCGCCCCCAGCTGGATTATGGAGATATCCATGACACATTGGTGGAAGTTTGTGTGTGAGAGCAGCAATTACAATTTTAGAGAACAATGCGTTGCATTTCATGATACAAGGAGCTTGCTTCTGGGTCTGAGGGAGAAGGGGTGTGGTGTTAATAACAGCCAGATTTAATTATCTAACAAGGTCTCCTGACCTCCCCACCACTTCCTCCAACTAAAGAGAAGAAAATCACACCACCCTCATGATCCAGCTCTCAGGAGGCGATGTAACAAACACAAAATGGATGCCACTACTCAAAATGCATTTTTTCTCTAAGATTGTGAATGCCTTACACAGCTGCTAATTATGTTAGTTTGTTACATACTTCACAGAAGCTCCTTTTCTTGGACTGCAGTGGCCATTTAAAGCTCTACAGGGGCCATTTAAACAGATTTTTTTTAAAACAAAACTCTCATGGTAACATCCATTGATAAACAGATATGGCAAGATGATCCAATGTATACAACCTTCAAGACGATCCAATATTTATTACCTACAGATGTGGGACATCTCCTTGAACACTGCACTGAAAGGAGAGAGATACACAGCAGTGGAAGGGTCTAATTCAGTGATGACACCACCTCACATACACGGTTGAATTTCTCATTAGGCCAACTAGGCAGCCGCCTAGGGGTGCTTCCCTGTGATAGGTGCCTCATTTCACACTTCAAAATGTTCCTTAGCAAAAAACAGGAATATAACAATAACAAGCTGGAAGGTTGGCTAATGTATCTGAAGCCATGAAGACAGCAGTGCATGCAACAGTTGCTGAAAAGTGCGTTGTGAAGGATCCATACAGCGAACATGGTGACCAAGGTGGTCCCAGAGTTGCTCAATGTGGTTCAAGTCCAGGGAATTTGGAGGTCAGGGAAGTACTTGGAAGTCTTCATCATGCTCATGCAACTACTTCCGGACAATTCTGTCCGTATGACATGTTGCATTGTCCTGCTGGAAGGTCCCATCCGCTCCATGGAAGACAGTCAACATTTATGGGTGTACTTCAATTGCAAGGATGGATAGATAACCCAATTGGTTGAGAGTGCCTTCCCGAGGCATGAGTGAACCCAGACAATGCCAAGAAAGCATTCCCCAGACCATAAAGCTGTTGCAGAGTGTTTGTTCTCTGAGGTTTGGCACCTGGCACACTAACGTCCATCCAGTCAATAGAGCAGAATATGTGGCTCATCAGAGAAGGCAACACTTTGCCAATCATAAGAGGTCCAATGATGGTATTGTTGTGCAAATTGAAGCTGTTTCTGACCATGAGCCCTCATCAGCATGGGTGCAGTGACCGGCCGTTTGCTTCAGAGCTCCATACACAACAGGGTTGGCTGTACTGTCCGTTAAGACACAAGTCTGGTAGCCCAGTGGTTCATTTGGATGGCGAGTTGCTCACCTGTAGCGTGTCAGTTGGCCCTCACATACCTTCTCAGCCAGCGTTCACCTCTGACACCAATGGCACATGGTGCTCCACATTTCTGATGCCGTTTACTCGCAATGGAGCCGTTTGTCCAGTCACGGTACACTTTAACCACAGCAGCACGCAAACAGTTCACAAACTGTGCTGTTTCAGAAATACTGCCACCCTTGGTCTGAAAGCCCATGATCATATCCTTTCCAAAGTCAGATTAATTGTACGTTTTACCAATGACAGAGATGGTTGATATGTTTGCAGAATGCCTATATGTAACCTTATATATCTACCAAGCCAGCTCATGACAGTGCCATATTTCATTGGCTATACGCTGCTGACGTCAAAAATAATGTGACTTGACCCTGTATATCCAAATAAGGCTCATTTAAATAGCAGTGTTTCTCAAACTATACTCCTCTTAGTGAATAAAGCAATTTCATACTAACGATCTTTTTTTCTCAGTAATACTGTGCTAGTACAAAAGCTTTATATGAATTCTCCATTCCTTAGATAAAAGCCACTTCTATGTAAACTGCTATTTGCAGCCTCAGATGCCATCTCATGGCATTTACCACTACTCGGCTGTTCCTGGAACCCAAAAAAACATAAGACCCTCTCTAATAACGTCATCAAAGCCCAACGCGCGTTTTGTCTCTCGACGCGCGTTTTGTGACTCCTCATACTGTGACAAAATGCGCATCACAGGAGAGAAGGTCATGTTGGATAATTATTCATCAAAATACATATAAATAAACATATTTACAATTAGTTGTAACCAAAAAATTACCAACAATAAATAAAATAAAGTAAAGATTGTGTTTAAAAACATTAGACAAGTATATTGTATCTGTCTTGATATGCTATTTTGATATAACTGTGTCATGTTCACTAAAAATTACAAAACAAAGTTGCAAATCCCTGATATGATCTCTTTATCTCTCGTTCCATGGTTTGATTTGGTTTGACTTAATTATAAAGAGTTGCCAAACCTTGTATTACATTGTAGCGATAAATAACAATGTGTCAAACTCCACAATCCACAGTGTCCCAGAAATAGAAGGTTATTTGTGTGAAGTGCCAGTGTTCATACTGGACGGGCACCAACAACTGATGTAACTTTTGTGCCTACCCAAAATAACAATATTGTAGCCAAATTCTACATTTCGGTCAAAAAAAATGTCACCATGCATCATAGAAAAACAGATTTCAAGGCCAGAAAAAAAAAACAAGTTATACACAGTGAAAAGTATCTGGCATGTAAGAAAAGTATTTTATAAGAGACTATTTTTGTGCGTTTTTCTTTTTTTTTGTGCTAAATTAAGCAATATTTTCTTACCTATAAACATACTGCATTTACTCATAGTAATAGAGACTGAAAAAAGCACTATTGGAGCATCAGATCTAAAAAAATTATCAGAAACAATCCCAAATTAATTTAAATACCCCATTGTATCATAAGGGGGGGGGGATCCTTCAAGATCCCAAATACTGAGAATACCTGGAACCGAATTCCCTTTTCTAGTTATGCAACACATAACGCCCGTTTTATAGAAAAAAAATGTGTCCGAAACCTTTTTAAAGTTATCTATTGCATCTGCTGTCAAAACTTCTACTACTTTGGTAGACAGTTCCGCAATCTGTATGCCATTACTGTGCAGAATTATACCAAAAGTATTGCAAGAAACAGATCATTATCCCCACCAAAAACATACAAACTATTAATAAAATGTCCCCTGTGGCGCTTTCTATTATATCCCAATATTTGTATCCCATATTATAATTGTCAAACTGCGTTTCGTCGTCGCTCCTGCGAGCCTCGCAAATCAAGGCGAGCCTTTGAGGCATTGAAAAACGCGGGACTTAGCCTCCAAGCAGT
Organism: Discoglossus pictus; assembly: GCA_027410445.1. Taxonomy (NCBI): domain Eukaryota; kingdom Metazoa; phylum Chordata; class Amphibia; order Anura; family Alytidae; genus Discoglossus; species Discoglossus pictus. Next base: position 48,404,560 of record CM050169.1, on the reverse strand, counting down.
TAGGAAATGCGGGATTGCCTTAGGCTACAAGCAGTTGAGGAACGCAGGACTTATAAAAAATTTTTTACGAGGTCGGAAAAATATGAAGTTAAAGGCTGAACCGTGCAAATCGAAAAACAAGTAAAACACAAAAAAGAAAAAAGAAAACAAGCAAGGACGCTTGGAAGTGAGGTTGCACGCAAATTTAAGCCAAATTTACAGAGTTTCGGCACTCGAAAATCAGCTAAGCAAGAAAAAAATGGCGGACGAAAAAAATGAAAACGAGGCTAGACGACCCCGAACATCGCAAAACACCGCCAGACGTGTAACACTTTTGCCCAGGAACGTACAAGGTACAAAATACACTATTAGAAAGGACGGAAAATGCTTGCGAGACGCGTAACACATAGACAATCGAGCCATTTGACAACACTAACTTGCAACTAATAACATAACGAATCTAAAATGGTGCTTTACCCGACTAAACCAACGGTTTGGCCTCGCGCACGCAGCCTATTTACACTGCACAATTGGCACATTGCTGACACTTTATCATCAGGGCAGCAACAGCCCAAATGTACATTGTAAGCTGCAGGAAAATCAAAAGAGATTGTTAGCTCTTCAGGATATTGATTGCTGGATATATTAATTAGAAATAGGTAAAGTATATTCATTTATTAAATAATTAATTAATTAATTATTATTACAAAAAAAAAAATATATATATATATACACACATATATATATATATATATATATATATATATAGTAAATAAAAAGTACATCTGTGTTCACATTTGAATGTCTAAAGCAAGTTTTTTACCTGCTTCCAGCTCAGAGTTCCGAGAAAAACAGTTATTACACTGCATTCTGGGAAGTTGAGCTGGGACACACAAATATGTCCACAAATGCCTCGCTCTTCATTCCGTAGCCATCATTAAACATGGCTTCCTTTAAGCTTATGCATGCTGTATTATTACACAGCTTTAATGCAAAGCCAAGGTTGGAATAAACACATATATAAACTACATTAATGCTTCGCACTTCCTAATACATTTATTCATTCCTAATTAATTAACATACATTAATTTAATGATTATTAATTAGTAATGGAAAATAAAAATATATACTTTCCACTGCACTAAAAACTTTTTACATTTTACACAGCATTTATTTATCTGTATTACTGCTCATTGGCTGCCAGCAATAGGACTCTCAAAGCAGTTACATATTTAAATCACTTTATTATGCTCTGAGACCTGAAAACATTTTCTAATTTACACTGCACAAAAAAAACTGTATATTTAACACTGTACTTAAATATCTGTCTTTGCGATGAGCGGCGAAGATCACGGCAAAGCACAAAACTTGAAGGACACGAGGGGAGAGGCTCGCAATGAGCGCGGAAGGTGCTCAGATGTGCAAAAGTACACAAGGGGAGAGGATTGCAATGAGCGCCGAAGGTGCTCAGAGGAGCAAAAGTACACGAGAGGAGAGGCTCTCAATGAACGCCGAAGGTCCTCAAAGGAGCAAAAGTACACGAGAGGAGAGGCTCACAATGAGCGCCAAAGGTCCTCAGAGGAGCAAAAGCTTTATATTGTGTGGCAAACAGCATTGCCACGGCTTAAAATGTTATTGCCCCGTCATTTTTGACGGGCAAGTCGCTAATATATATATATATATATATATATATATATATATATATATATATATATATATATATATATATAAGAGAGAGAGAGAGAATGAGAGAGAAAGACAGAGATAGAAAGATAGAGAGAGACAGACAGACTGAGTGATGGGGAGAGGAAATGGAGAGTGAGAAACATATAGAGAGAGGAAGAGAGACAGAGAGAGAGAGACAATGAGAAAGAGAGAGAGAGATAGACAAAAAGAGAGAGAAAGAGAGGGAGATATGGAAAGATAGAGGGAGTGAGACAGAGAAAATGACAGAGGGAGAAATACAAAAAGGAGAAAGAAAGGGAGAGAGGTAAAAGGAGAGACAGAAAGAAAGAAAGAGAGAGAAAGAAAGAGAGAGAAAGAAAGAGAGAGAAAGAAAGAAAGAGAGAGATAAAGAGAGATAAAGAAAGAGAGAAAGAGAGAGAGAGAGAAAGAGAGAGAGAGAAAGAGAGAGAGACCTTGCATCTCCAAGTTGTTGCAGAAGTACATTTAATAAACTAATTAAATTAGCACAGCACAGCACTGGATTAACAGCTGTAATCTGTTCACCTGAAAAGAATAGTAAATCAATAAATCAGAAGAAAGTAGTCAATGAAAATCTCTTGCTTCCTGCATCCTTATATAGAGCAGGATAAAACTAGCCATATGTTGACCTGTCCTGAACCACACTCTCTGACTCTAGAGCAGTAGTGGCTCCTTCGGGTTCTTTTATTACTTTTTTTAGGGCATTTTTCTCTTGACATGGAAACTACGTCTGCTGCCAAACCAAGCAGGTGTGAGATGAATCTGTTCCAAGCCTGAATAGCATTCTCCTAGCAGTGCGTCACCCTCAGTGCGTGCTCTGCTTGTTCAGTTTTGTTCCCTTTATATACATTGATTTCTAGACTAAAACCATTGTCACTCTCAACAATGGATGAAAAAACAAACAAAAGAAAACTTGTCATATTATTTATACAGTTTGCGATTGCATTCGCTGTAACTTTGTATTCAGTGTTGTCTTAACTTGTTATTATTATTTTAAAAAAACACGCCGTATGTCACCTTTTGATATTTTTTTTACGCATTTCCTCCTCTGCTGTTGAGCGGTAGAATGAATGTAGACCAAACTATTTGTTTATGTTAGTAAAAGTAATATATTAATGTATTATACAACAAGGAATGTATTCAGAGGAGGAATGCAGGTTTATTCACGCTGGTGAATACTTGAAGGGTAGGTAGGGCATACATTGCAAATAGCATGAAATGTCGGGGCAATTGTATATTGGCGTAACCATGATGTGTTCATTGTAAGGTGATAATTTTACTAGAAACGGCTGGGCCATGTCTTACAGTGGGTCGCTACACTAGCGTCATTTCCCAGGCTCGGCAATTAATCACATGGATTTGTTAAAATAGCTGAAAGTACACAGTATGTACATGTGCTCACGGTGGCCTTTGCTTAAATAAAACAAGCTAACAAAATAAATAATAAGATAAGTAAAAGCCGGTTCCAACCTGAAAATTTTAAATAATAAAAAAATAAAATAAGAATAAATATAACCAGAAAATAAAATCGGAAATGACGCTGCATTAAAACACTGCAGTCTTGGTGTATATGGCGGTTGCACTTTGTATCCTTTACGTAGCTGTTACTGTTCACACTGATGTGTGTGTTCATCTCCGGACCGCATGGACTGTAACACACCATGCTGATCCACTTGGTATTCATGAAAGAGTTACTGGAGTCAATTCATTTTCCAGTGGGCCACAGCATAAAGTCTAGGTGGTCGCCCATCCTAGTACTGCCATTCCCAACCCTGCATGGCTTCGGGGTGATGTAACCTTTTGGTTCCCTGAATGGACTCGAACCTAGGTCGCATCGGTGAAAGTACTGAATTATAACCACTGGACCACCAGGGAACCCATGTACATTTATAAGTAAAATATGTATCCAATACCTGTATGTATTATGAATGTTCACTGTGTTATCTTAGGCAACTCAACTTGTTAACTCAACTTCCAATATCCAAGCTGACTAATAAACTGACCAGTTAACTCAATATCCAAGCTGACCAATAAAGTGAATATAATTGGGGATATGAATAGTAATGATAGTTGGTTAGTCCTAATGATCTAAGAGGTTACTCATAGGTACAATGTCGTGATATATCACAACTGTAACACCACAAAGTGATCATAATAAATGATGTAAGTTACAATGAACCCGGAAAACCAAAAACAACCATCAAAGACCCTATATGTCTCATAGTACATTGTCTGGAGGGCCAAGGTGTGCCCAGACAAGCTGGCTAATATTCCCTATTCTATAAGAACCAGCATACAAAACCCCTATACCAAAATCAATGCATACAAGAGGAGTTGGACTCCAGTGGATAAAGAACAATAACACAAATCCCTGTGTCTCGTAGTAAAGAACTCTTATCTAAACGGCTATGGCGTGCCCCACAATCTGACTAGAATTCACTATTATAGCATTTTTCCATCACTGGCCACACTCCAGTAGTAATGCAAAACAAGCAATATAATATATATATATATATATACACACACACACATATATATATATATATATATATATATATATATATATATATATATATATATATACATACATGCATTCACACACACACACACACACACACACATAGATTGATAAACAGATATTGATGATATTGATTTTAAACAAATGGATTTCAATAGTAGATATATTAAGTAGCTCCACTAGGATAATCAATTTTTTTTCAAAATTCTTCAATGATCACCTAAAATGAACTCACATGCAGGTGAAGTATCCGCCCTGTGTGAGTAATACAGGTGTGCATTAATATTGGGAGCGGACATGTCTCACTAAATGACTGATACTGATAAGCATCTGCTATTCAGATCAGATACACATCAAGCCAGGTACATTCCTTCAGAGATTTGGAATATGCTGCTTATTTATACATGCAAGGATTACCCAGCCTGCTACATTAGTTTACAGTGAAGAGATTATTCAACGTCTCATATAATACATTGAGTGGACAGATGTTTTTCTTAAGATCATTTAATGTGTCGTTAAAGAAAATCTGAAATGTATGGAGTCACAATCAGTCTGGGAAGAACTAGCCCATTGATTCCCTTTACAGGTGACTGTTTTACTTTGCAAAGAGTTTCAGTCCCTGCTTATCAGTGGATGACAGTCGTCCAGATAGATTTCTAAATGACCAAGTGAGGAATCCAGTCTTTCTTAAATGTTTCTTTTCTACTTACCTCACTAGCCGCTCAACTAAGTCAGTGTCTTTACTGGCTCCCATATCCTACTGGATTAAGTTTAGAAGTTAGACCCTACATACAAAACTCTCAACACTATATCCACTTACAGCTAATTTCTGGTCACCAAATACTCCTCTAATTGCCTCCTCACTACACCTGACTTACGCCTCTCTCCTTAATGCATCCCATTTCTGTCTGCTGGACGCCTCCCATACTGATGTCACCCTACTGAATTTGTTGTTCCCTGTGTCAGACACCCCATCCATTCATCGCAGCTTCAAACACTCTCTGAAAATTCATCTATTCAGACAATGTTGCCACTGTGCTTCCTAATGCAACAAGCTTTCCTATAAGACACTATGGATGGACCTTGTTGCCCTACAAGCAAGGAACCCCCTTACTTTCTGGATCTAACACCTTCTATGCCCACCTGGATTGTAATTTTTAACACTATACATTCCTTATACTGGCATTCTGTATGGACTTTTATCTTGCACCCCTAAAAGACGCAGGCACTAATATTAACAATACTTACAGCAACATATGTAAAGTATAATTAAATACTGGTGTTCATTTGATTATTTAATAACGGATTACTAATTATATGGTAAGTAAGAGCAGTTCACATTTCAACTTCAGCATTGCAGACTCCAGTAGCAATATGCCTAGTGGAAGCTGAACTGCCCAAGGGGCTTTCCCAACAGTGCCTACAGACCGGTCTGTTTGCCTCTTATCTTTTCCCTCTGCCCTGGATGTCTTTTTAGTGTATTGGGAGAAGCTTGGCCTGAATCTGAAATGCAAAATGTGCATTTCAAATATTATATTGCATTTCGTCCTCAAATACCAGTTTAATTGCAAGTTTTATATAAAAAAAAAATGAAATCCTACTATATGGATTATATATTTAAAGTGGAGCCCTCCCCATCTGTTTTATATCCTCAAAAGTCAATCACAATGCTATTAATAAAATATCCATTGAGAGTTTGTATCATACTCTGCCACCAACATTCACAAAGATGGGCAGGACAGAACGTTCAAGTTTGGGATAAAATGTAACAAACTACCAATATTACCTGCTATGTAAGACAGAAGTATAAAAGCATTTTTAATTAAAATGCTTGGGTCAAAGGGAATAGAACCTGATGTAGCTTGAGGGGTAGGGTTATCCTACTAAAGCATCCTCTTCTATTTAGTTACCTTGTCAACTGCCAGTTTTTATCCGGCAATAAATAATATGAATTTTAATACTAAAAGTAACAACACTGTTGTCAAATCTATTTTTAAAGACAGATGACATTCTCAATACAGTTTATTTTAAGTCCAAGTTCGGATTTGGTTGCATTTTTCATAATTTAAATATATTACTAGTAACTTGCCCGTCATAAATGACGGTATATGTTAAGTTCAATTGTCTGTCATGTCTCTCTTTTGTGCTGTCCATCTTTGTGTGTCCTCCCTCTCTGGCCCCCTCCCTCCCCCTCTTTATCTCCCACTCCCTCTCTGGCCCCTCCCTCTCTCCCTTTCTCTCCCCTCCCATTCCCTCTCTGGCCCCTCCCTCTCTCCCTTTCTCTCCCCTCCCATTCCCTCTCTCTCTCTTTCTCCCCCTCCCTATTTCTCTCCCCCCACCCTCCCTCTCCCCACTTCTGCCCCCCTCCCTCCCTCTCCCCCCCCACTCCCTTTCTCCATCTCTCTTCATCTCTCACTCCCTCCTCTCCCTCTCTGGCCCCCTCCCTCTCTGCCCCCCTGCCTCCCCCTCTTTATCTCCCTCCCCCTCTCCATCTCCCACTCCCTCTCTGGCCCCTCCCTCTCTCCCGTTCTCTCCCCTGCCCCATTCCCTCCCTCTCCCCCTCCCTCCCTCCCCCTCCCTCTCTCTCCCCCCCTCTCTCCCCCTCCCTCCCCCTCTCTCCCCCCCCTCCCTCCCCCTCTCTCTCTCTCCCCCTCCCTTTCTCTCCCTCTCCCCCTCCCTTTCTCTCCCCCTCCCTCTCCCTCCCCCACCCTCTCTCTCCCTCTCTCCCCCCACCCTCTCTCCCCCTCCCTAACTCTCTCTCTTCCCCCTCTCTCTCTCTCTCTCCCCCTCCCTTTCTCTCCACCGCCCTCTCTCTCCCTCTCCCCCGCCCTCTCCCTCCCTCTCCCCCGCCCTCTCCCTCCCTCTCTCTCCCCCTCCCTCCCCCTCCCTCTCTCTCTTCCCCCTCTCTCTCTCTCTCTCCCCCTCCCTTTCTCTCCCCGCCCTCTCTCTCCCTCTCCCCCGCCCTCTCCCTCCCTCTCTCTCCCCCTCCCTCCCCCTCCCTCCCTCTCTCTCTTCCCCCTCTCTCTCTCTCCCCCCCTTTCTCTTCCCCCTCTCTCTCTCTCCCCCCCTCCCTTTCCCTCCCTTTCTCTCCCCCCCCTTCTCCCTCTCTCTCCCCCCCTTTCTCTCCCCCCCCTCCCTTCCCTCCCTTTCTCTCCCCCCCCCCCTTTCCCTCCCTTTCTCTCCCCCCCCCTTCTCCCTCCCCCCCTCCCTCTCTCTCCCCCCTCTCTCCCCCCCTCCCTCTCTCCCCCCCCCCTCTCTCTCTCCCCCCCCCCTCTCTCTCTCTCCCCCCCTCTCTCTCTCTCCCCCCTCTCTCTCAGACAAGATGAAAACTATTATAGCGGATGCTGATATTAATGTATCTAGAAAGTTTAATTGAATGCCTAAAATACCCCAAAATTACCCATATATGCATGTGAAAAAGCAAAATTGATGCTGAACTCATGGATTTATGATCACTAGAAGTCAGGCTATTTCAGTGTGTTGCCTCTGCCTGAATGAGTAATAAACTCTGTACTGCACGGTACATAATGAATATTAATTTGAATCAGAGGCAATGACTCAAGCAGTGGCTGAGTCATTGTAGGTACTTCACTATAGTCTAGCAGCTAGTATAGCAACAGACAATATAGCACAGTAGGTAAGGCTGCAGTCTGTGATCGTGAAGGTCTTGGGTTCTACTTTAATACTTTAATGAAGAATATCTGGTGATCCACAACACAAGCTAAGATCCCGCTCCATGCTGATGATAGCCAGTAAGCTTGAAACAGCTGTACATGGATAGGATTCTCGGCTTGGGTAAAATCCAGCCTTGGCTTTGCATTAAAGCTGTGTAATACAGCAGGCATAAGCTTAAAGGAAGCCATGTTTGATAATGGCTATGGATTGAAGAGCGAGGCATTTATGGGCACACTTGCACGTCCTAGCTCATCTTCCCAGAATGCAGTGTAATAACTGTTTTTCTCGGAATTCTGAGCTGGAAGCAGGTTTTTTAACTTGCTTTAGACATTCAGATGTGAACACAGATGTACTTTTTATTTACTATACATATATATATATATATATATATATATATATATATATATATATATATAATTTCATTTCAATATCTTCATCTTCTTTTTTTCACTTTTTAATATCTCACTTATCAAAAATGTAAGATCTCACTCCAATTTTCTGGATAAATTTCATTACCTTTGTACAAATTCAAGACAGATAAAAACAAAAGATGCGCGCCTTTCTTTCTAGGAAATACAAAAATTGGCTTCTTAATCACGTCAACAGTCTGAGGAGCTCTTTGAACGTTTCCAGGCCATTAGTTATTTACTGTCCTGAAACAATCAGACAGTGAGAAATGCCAGGATCTTACTTCATACTTGTCCATGTGGTGCTTTAAACTTTTAGATTTGGAGATTTGTCAGTATATTGAATTAATTATCACGCAAAGCACTCGCCAGTTTTCACGGCTGCTAAGTCTTCTTGCACACAAAAAAGTTGGTTACAAGAAAAGGACTCCGGGCAATGTCTACAACCTGTTTTTCTAGAGAATCACTCAGCCGCTGAGGATTATGGGTAGTGATATGCAAATGAGGCTCAAAATGTATGTAAATGTATGTAATTAGCATGGGAATGTTTTAGCCGTTATAGCTTTCTGAACATGACCTTGAATTAGGGTTAGTGCACATCTGCATTATTAAATCAGACTGTTAAAGGGCCAGCGTACACAATTTGCATGTTAAACCTATATTTTAGTTCACCATTAATTAACAGACCCATGCAAACAGCAGCAAATCAAGTATTTTGGCAGAAAATATTATAAGAAAAACACAGTTTACTTTGTTAATGGCCACAGTTGTACCTGTACCCGCCTCTCACACTGTCCTGAGCACTACAGAAAGTAGGTGGAAGATTTCAACTGATAGGTGAAATCTTCCACTTCCTTTCAGTAGTGCTCAGATGGGGAATGGCCATTAATATATATTAAATATACATACACAGATACTATATATAAAAAAAAACAAAATAAATAAAATAAATAGGAGTAGGCTTCTACCCACCAGCTAAAAATACTATTACTTTCAAAATAGCTAATGAAAAGCTAAGTAGTTTACAAGACCACACCCTCCTGAGAAAAACAGCATACAGAAAATGCTCAGAAAAGAAAATGGAGCGTCAAGTAAAGAAAAACTGAATACAAAATTAAATAATGTATTTTTTAAATATATTTTGTACTAAAACACTCCGAATAAACATAACACCAGAGTTAAAGACAACAGAGTATTGGATTTTTTAAATATTATTTATTTATTTTGCACATTCATTTCTTATTTTTTGCGTGTATTTTTGTAACAAGAAATCAGTGGAGCCATTCAATCTATAATCTGTACTATAAAAAATAATAAAAATCCAACATACCAGTTGTCAGTACCATTCAATGTTAGGGCAGCTCAGTGACTTCCATGAATAGTTGGTGTCATTATTGGACATTTGCAATGTGGTTTGATTAATGAACTCATTAGCTAAGAGGACAAATCGGCTGTTTGGCCGAGGGGTAAATCTGAAGCACTAGACGTGCAAGTTTTTGCTTGTTAATCTAAATATTTATGGTATGTTACAGTGGGCTTTCCATCAACTCCCCCTCTGACCCAATAAATAGATTTTTTTTTAGTTATAACAAATAGTTTAGAATCATTAAATTATTCAATAAACAGAACTATATACACATTGATACAAAATTATTATTATTATTATCCTTTATTTATAATGCGCCAACATATTCCTTAGCGCTATCCAGGGGGTTAGGTACAAGTATAAACAATTAACCCACAATGAAAAAAAATGGAAGACCCTGTTATTGAGTTTTCAATCAGATGTACACTGTGCTTTCCCTAAAGCACCTCACAAGATTGAAAACTCTCAAACTTACATACTAAAGGGTGTGGGTGAGGTACAGGAGAGTGATAGATGCATAGCGAATGAAGAGGCTAAAGATGATAGGCTTTTTTTAATAAATATGTTTTTAAAGATATTTTAAAGGATTTGAGGCAGGAAGATTGGTGGAGCGAGGTAAGGAGTTCCAAAGAATAGGGGCAGCACAAGAAAAGTGTTGGGGCAGGAAGCCAGACTGGAAGGGATCAAGGAGGGAGTTGGAGGAAATTAATTGTGTAAGGCGATTGTAGACAACACGCTCAAGTAGTTTAGAAGCCAAGGGAAGTAGAGACATAGGGCGGTAATTAGATGGAGAAGCTGGATCAGATGAGGGTTTCTTAAGAATGGGTATAATGGTGGCTTGTTTCAAAGGTGATGGAAACTATCCAGTGTCTAAGGAAAGGTTGAATAGATGTGTGAGAGCTGGGATAAGTATGGAAAAGAGGGGAGGTATCAGCTGTGATGGAATAGGATCATGTGTACAAGTTGTGAACCGAGAGGTTGATAGAAGACTAGCAACTTCATCCTCAGGGCCAGGGTTCAACGAGTTTATAATGGCTACAGATTTGGGAAAGGGTGAAGGCAGGGTGCTCTTTGTTTGTTGAGGAGAAGGTGTGATATGGCCACAATGAGAGGACAGTTCATTTCGAATGTTTTCAATTTTACTATTAAAGTGTCTAGCAAAATCTTAAGCTGTAAGAGAGGAAGGGCGGGAGGTGGGGGAGAGCAGAGCAGAGTGTTGAAAGTGGAGAACAAACCTTTGGGGTTGGAGGCCAAATTTGATATTAATGATGAGAAGTAGCTCTGTTTGTCAAGATTGAGGGCATAGTGATAGGAGCGTAGGATAAACTTGTAATTAAGGAAGTCTGCCGAGGAGCGAGATTTCCTCCACAATCGTTCAGCGCTGCGGGAGCACATCTGGTTTGTGTAGTGTGCCATGGTTGTAGGTGAGAGCGAGTCCGTCTGCCTGTGGTTATGGGGGCCAGAGAGTCCAGGGTGGAATTTAGAGTCAAATTGTATTGTGTGGTAGCAATATCAGGGCAAGTGAGGGTAGTGAGAGGACTGAGAAGGGGTTGTAGTAAAATTGGAAAGGTGTTGTGAGTTAAGTGTCTGTAGGTTTCTGTGGGTTCTCGTAGTTGGGCGTGATAAAGGGTAGAGATTGGAAGGGGTTGTGAGGCTGTAGGTAAGGAGATGCAGGTTAGAAAGAGGGAGCGGGGAGATTATAAGATTGGAGATAGAGCAGTGATTAGAGAAAATGAGGTCAAGAGAGTGTCCATCCATCCTGGTCGGTAGGGGATTCTATCCATTGTGAGAGGCCAAGGGAAGAGGTAAGTGCAAGTCATTTTGTGGCTGTAGGGGAAGTGGGGGTGTCAGTGGCAATGTTGAAATCACCAAGAACGAGTGAAGGTATGTTAGAGGAGAGAAAGTGAAGGAGCCAGGCAACAAAATGATCCAGAAATTGAGAAGCTGTGTGTGAGATGGGTGAAAAGAGACGGATAGTGTGAACTTCGAAAGAAGAGAACTGGAGAGTTCAGTTGTTTGCCAGCTAAAGTTAATCTCATCTCATCTCATATGTGCTCGAGACGACAGGATGTGTATTGGAGGTTAATCCTATTGATCTCAGGAAGCTACTGTTAGACCTATGTGGAGTTTATCTCTTGTGATTGTCTGCCACCCACTCTCATTGTTACATTGTGTACACCCACACACAGCTTCTCTATCCCCTATAAATACTGCTATCATTTAAAAGATAAATCAGTTCAATTCTGGAGAAATGGTATGTTCTTTTATTTGCTCCTTGTGGCTGCGATACTGATCCTATCTCCACCCTACAAGTAACTTGTCCTGGTCACTACCACAGGAAGGCTACTGAGACTCCTGGAAGTGACGATTCCTGATGGAGAGACTCTGACTGATATAGAAGCCAGATATCAGGGTGCTGGTGCGGATATTTCCAAGAACCCAAACTGTCCTTGTGGGGGGTTAACCTGTAGTCTATAGCAGGTGGCCCCTTGCAGTAATAGCCCCTACTCTAAAATCGTGATAGATAGATAGATAGATACAGTGCCTTGCACAAGTATTCACCCCCCTTGGCATTTTTCGTGTTTTGTTGCCTCACAACTTGGAATTAACATGGGTTTGCATAATTTAGATTACAGAACATGCCCACAAGTTTTTTTTTTGTGAAGCAAGCAACAAATAGGACAAAATAACAGAAAAAGTAAATGTGCATAACTATTCACCCCCCTAAAGTCAATACTTTGTAGAGCCACTTTTTGTGGCAATCACAGCTCCAAGTTGCTTTGGATAAGTCTCTATGAGCTTGCCACATCTTACCACTGGGATTTTTGTCGATTCCTCCTTGCAAAACTGCTCCAGCTCCTTCAAGTTGGATGGTTTGGGCTTGTGAACAGCAATCTTTCAGTCTAACCACAGAATTTCTATGGGATTGAGGTCTGGGCTTTGACTAGGCCATCCCAACACATTTACACGTTTCCCCTTAAACCACTCAAGTGTTGCTTTAGCAGTGTGTTTAAGATCATTGTCCTGCTGGAAGGTGAACCTCCGTCCTAGCCTCACATCACACACAGAGTGGTACAGGTTTTGCACAAGGATATCCCTGTATTTAGCAATATCCATCTTTACCTCAGCTCTGACCAGTTTCCCGGTCCCGGCTGCCGAAAAACATCTTCTTAGCATGATGCTGCCACCGCCATGTTCCACTGTGGGGATGGTGTTCTTTGGGTGATGTGATGTGTTGGGTTTGTGCCAGACATAGGGTTTTCTTTGATGGACGAAAAGTTCAATTTTAGTCTCATCAAACCAGAGCACCTTCCTCCATACATTTTGGGCGTCCCCCACATGCCTTTTCGCAAACTCAAAACATGCCATTTTGTTTTTTGATGAAAGTAATGGCTTTCTTCTGGCCACTCTGCCATAAAGACCAACTCTATGGAGCGTACGTCTTATTGTCGTTCTATGTACAGATACTCCAGTCTCTGCTGTGGAACTCTGCAGCTCCTCCAGGGTTACCTTAGGTCTCTGTGCTGTCTCTCTGATTAATGCCCTCCTTGCCCGGTCCGTGAGTTTTGGTAGGCGGCCGTCTCTTGGCAGGTTTGCTGTTGTGCCATGTTCTTTCCATTTTGTTATGATAGATTTGATGGTGCTCCTGGGGATCATCAAAGATTTGGATATTTTTTTTATAACCTAACCCTGACTTGTACTTCTCAACAACATTGTCCCTTACTTGTTTGGAGAGTTCCTTGGTCTGCATGGCAGTGTTTGGTTAGTGGTGCTTCTTGCTTAGGTGTTGCAGCCTCTGTGGCCTTTCAAAAAAGGTGTGCATATGTAATGACAGATCATGTGACACTTAGATTGCACACAGGTGGACATAATTTCACTAATTATGTAACTTCTGAAGGTAATTGTTTGCACCAGAGCTTTTTATGGGCTTCATAACAAAGGGGGTGAATACATACGCACATGCCAGTTTTCTGTTTTCTATTTCTAAAAAATAGTTTTATGTATATATTTTTCTCATTTCACTTCACCAACTTAGACTATTGTGTTCTGATCCATCACATAAAATTCAGATTAACAAAACATTGAACTTAAGGCTGTAATGTAACAAAATAGGTAGAAAATCAAGGGGGTGAATACTTTTACAACTCAAGGTAGATAGATAGATAGATAGATAGATAGAACAACAAAGTCAGAGGTGCTCATCAGAGAACGAACCAACCTTAATAGGTTAGTTCTATAGCCATGATAAGCCACTCTGAGAGCAACCTCTTTTAGCTCACTTGCGCCCTTCACAGGGAGAAATATCCTGTAGTATATCAGTCTGGTCCCACTCAAAAGAGTGAGCCAGCCCCGAAATACCAGGCAATTCTACCCTGAACAGGAGAAACAGCAAACCCAAGACGCGTTTCGGCCTTTACGGGCCTCGTCAGTGAGGTGCAGCTGAACTCCCTAAGGCACAGTGAGCAAGGGGTCCACGTCTGGATACCCCTATTACCCTTAGGGAGACTAAACCCTAAGGGTAATTTGCATAAACAAAAACAGGTAAGTCAGAGGCGCTCATCAGAGAACAAACCAACCTTAATAGGTTAGTTCTATAGCCATGATAAGCCACTCTGAGAGCAACCTCTTTTAGCTCACTTGCGCCCTTCACAGGGAGAAATATCCTGTAGTATATCAGTCTGGTCCCACTCAAAAGAGTGAGCCAGCCCCGAAATACCAGGCAATTCTACCTTGAACAGGAGAAACAGCACACCCCAGACGCGTTTCGGCCTTTATGGGCCTCGTCAGTGAGGTGCAGCTGAACTCCCTAAGGTGCAGTGAGCAAGGGGTCCATGTCTGGGGTCCCCTATTACCCTTAGGGAGACTAAACCCTAAAGGTAATTTGCATATACAGAACAACAAAGTCAGAGGTGCTCATCAGAGAACAAACCAACCTTAATAGGTTAGTTCTATAGCCAGGAGATTTCTCTCTGTGAAGGGCACAAGTGAGCTAAAAGAGGTTGCTCTCAGAGTGGCTTATCATGGTCATAGAACTAATCTATTAAGGTTGGTTTGTTCTCTGATGAGCGCCTCTGACTTACCTGTTTTTGTTTATGCAAATTACCCTTAGGGTTTAGTCTCCCTAAGGGTAATAGGGGTATCCAGACGTGGACCCCTTGCTCACTGTGCCTTAGGGAGTTCAGCTGCACCTCACTGACAAGGCCCATAAAGGCCGAAAAAGCATCTGGGGTTTGCTGTTTCTCCTGTTCAGGGTAGAATTGCCTGGTATTTCAGGCCTGGCTCACTCTTCTGAGTGGGACCAGACTGATATACTACAGGAGATTTCTCTCTGTGAAGGGCACAAGTGAGCTAAAAGAGGTTGCTCTCAGAGTGGCTTATCATGGTCATAGAACTAATCTATTAAGGTTGGTTTGTTCTCTGATGAGCGCCTCTGACTTACCTGTTTTTGTTTATGCAAATTACCCTTAGGGTTTAGTCTCCCTAAGGGTAATAGGGGACTCCAGACGTGGACCCCTTGCTCACTGTGCCTTAGGGAGTTCAGCTGCACCTCACTGACGAGGCCCATAAAGGCCAAAACGCGTCTGGGGTTTGCTGTTTCTCCTGTTCAGGG
The DNA here is from genome assembly GCA_027410445.1 of Discoglossus pictus. Taxonomy (NCBI): domain Eukaryota; kingdom Metazoa; phylum Chordata; class Amphibia; order Anura; family Alytidae; genus Discoglossus; species Discoglossus pictus. The sequence goes on along the minus strand of CM050169.1, from coordinate 48,389,300 downwards.
TAGAATTGCCTGGTATTTCGGGCCTGGCTCACTCTTCTGAGTGGGACCAGACTGATATACTACAGGAGATTCCTCTCTGTGAAGGGCACAAGTGAGCTAAAAGAGGTTGCTCTCAGAGTGGCTTATCATGGTCATAGAACTAATCTATTAAGGTTGGTTTGTTCTCTGATGAGCGCCTCTGACTTACCTGCTTTAGATACATAGATATACACAGACATTTAGATAGATAAACACAGACACTGATAGATAGATAGATAGATAGATAGATAGATAGATAGATAGATAGATAGATAGATAGATAGATAGATAATATGTATTGCATAATTATGTCACTGAGAATTGGATGAATGGCAGGCAAATAAATAGTCATGGAAGGTAAATTGCTGGATTGGAGATTGAAACTATAGGTAATAAGCAGATTACCCCATGAATTATTATTACAAAGTATTAGGATGCAATGGCTAATTAGTCCCTGGGATCTATACACACTCAGTGAAAACAAATACTGCCTGATTCCAAATTACTGGCAATAAGGGATAAAGGAATTGCAGTAAATATCTGCTCATGGATTGAGAGCTGGCTAAAAGACAGGAAGCAAAGAGTTGTGGTAAATGGAACATACTCAGATTGGACTAATGTGGTAATTGGGGTACCTCAGGGGTCGGTATTAGGTCCTCTCCTTTTTAACATATTTATTAATGACTTAGAGGTGGGAGTGTAAAGTAGTGTCTCCATTTTTGCTGATGACACGAAGTTGTGCAAGGTAATTAAATCAGATAATGATGTGCTTTCCCTCCAAAGGGATTTACATAAAATTGAGGAATGGGCATCAAAATGGCAGATGAGATTTAATACGAATGAATGTAAAGTTATGCATCTGGGAAGGAAAAATAGCCATGCAATTTATAATCTTAGTGGAGCAAATCTTGGGGTATCAGATATTGAAAGGGATTTGCGAGTCCTTGTGGATAACCACCTAGGTAACATTGCTCAATGCCAAGCAGCAGCTGCAAAGGCAAGTAAAATATTAGCATGTATTAAGAAGGGTATAGAACCAAGGGAAGCAAATATAATTCTGCAACTATACAAATCCCTAGTACGCTCTCATTTGGAATATGGAGTACAATTTTGGGCACCAAATGTACAGAGAAGGGTAACAAAACTAATAAGGGGAATGGAGGGGCTAAGTTATGAAGAAAGACTTACCAAATTAAACTTATTTTCTCTAGAAAAAAGGCATCTAAGAGGAGATATGATTACCCTATAAAAATTTGTCAAGGGAGCTTTTTGTGCCAAGAGGTTTTCAACTGACAAGGGGACATCCCTTGAGGTTAGAAGTAAAAAGATTCCACCTTAAAGAAAGAAAAGGGTTCTTCACAGTAAGGGAGGTTAATCTGTGGAATTCTCTACAAAAGGAGGTGGTGACAGTGGATTCAATAGATAACTTTAAAAAGGGATTGGATATATTTTTAAATAAAAAGGACATTCAGGGTTTTCCTGGTTAATTAGAGAGGGAGTATTGATCCAGGGAGAAATCCGATTGCCAGTATCTGGGGTCAGGAAGGAATTTTATATTGTTTTCGACCTTTTGAGACAATAGCAAAGTTTCACTTGGGTCAATTAACAACTAATTTTGCAGATCAGAGGAGATCTAAAAAGGTTGAACTTGATTGGCTAAAATTATTTTTTCAACCTCAACTACTATGTATTGCAATCATTCATCAGAATAAAAATCTTTAAATTGTGCTTTGTAGGTGGATCAAAAATGCTTATTGACGGGTAAATGTTGTAAACTACAATATAGGTTTACTGTAGGGAAATTAATTTGTTTAAAAACAAACACATAAAGTGCTTGTTATTAACAACAATTTTAATTGATATATGACCACCTTACTCCATCAAGACTAATGTAATACTGACTTGATAAATTAGAGGGTCTTCTATTTAGATGGTTAGATCATTAGTAGCAGTCGCTGCTGGACTTTATTTTACACCTGTATTCTATACACCGACATACGATCCAAGTGAGGAGAAGAATAAATCCCAGTGAGCGTGAATAAAAATCATTCGCTCATTAGGACATTTAACGAGCGTTGTGTTTACAGAGGATTTTATTGGATCCAGTAGTGTGTGGTCCTTGAGGGCTGCAGCTAAGAATTAGCTTTGTACAGATTTAAAAAAAAGATATACATTTGTAGATAAATACTGCCCCCTCATGGACTGTAGTGTAAGTGCAAGGATATAAAGACTAATCGGCTTATTAAATTGCGATTTGGCCAATTCTAAAGGGCTCTATATAAGCACAGAGCATATTTATTTTACAGAAGTTTTCAGTTAGTGGTCTTCTATCCAAAAGGAAGATCTTCACTAACTAAAAACTTCAGTAAAAAAATATGCTCTGTGCTTATATAGAGCCCTATTCAATTGGCCGAATCACAATTTAATAAGGCTGTATATTGGCACAAAGTGGTGTGGTATGGAGTATAGAGGGAAATGAAAAGCTCTCAGTCAGGAAAGGATAAATATCTCAAGTATATCTACAGGTTTCAAGCAGCTGCATTTCACACGGACGAAGCCCATACACGCGCAAAACAGTGTGCAAGTGGGGTTCTTGCCTTGTACCTAAGCGATCTCCCGAGGGCCACCTGATGAAATTCATCAAAGCCAGGAGTTCAATCCTGGAGAGTCACAGACAGGCCTGGATTTGAGAATAACCTCTTGCGCAATCAGGATGACTGAAGGAGCGATAGTCTTGTCTATACATAGTAGGGATATCCTCAAAACCTGGCCTGTGTATGGCTCCCCAGGACCAAACTTGCCAAGGCCTGATCTAAACTGATTAAATATTAAGCAGAGTCAAAAGACACAGCTTTGTCCTCCCTCCCCACATGCGCACAGATCCGCCCTCCCCACACACGCACAGATCCATTCTCACACACACACACGCACAAGTCCCCCCAATACACACGCACAGATCAGTCCACCCCACCACACACACTCATGCCCAGATCAATTCTCCCCCACACACACACACACGCAGAGGTCCCCCCAATACACATGCACAGGTCAGTCCACCCCACCACACATACTCATGCACAGATCCTTTCTACCCCCACACATACACAGATTCGTTCTCCCCCCACACACGCACAGATCCATTCTCCCCACTACACACGCACAGATCCATTCTCCCCACTACACACGCACAGATCCGTTCTCCCCCCACACACGCACAGATCTCCGTTCTCCCCCCACACACGCACAGATCCGTTCTCCCCCCACACACGCACAGATCCGTTCTCCCCCACACACGCACAGATCAGTTTTCCCCACACACAGATCCATTCTCCCCCCACACACGCACAGATCCGTTCTCCCCCTACACACGCACAGATCCGTTCTCCCCCTACACACGCACAGATCCGTTCTCCCCCTACACACGCACAGATCCGTTCTCCCCCCCACACACGCACCGATCAGTTCTCCCCCCACACACGTATGCACAGATCCATTCTCCCCCCACACACACACACACACACACACACACACACACAAAGGTCCCCCCAATACACACGCACAGATCAGTCCACCCCACCACACATTCTCCCCCCACACATACACACGCACAGATCCATTCTCTCCCCACACATACACAGATCTGTTCTCCCCCCACACATACACGCGCACAGATCAGTTCTCCCCCCACACATACACAGATCCGTTCACCCCCCACACATACACGCGCACAGATCTGTTCTCCCCCCACACATACACGCGCACAGATCAGTTCTCCCCCCACACATACACAGATCCGTTCACCCCCCACACATACACGCGCACAGATCCGTTCTCCCCACCCACAAACGCGCACAGATCAGTTCTGCCCCCCCACACACACGCACAGATCCGTTCTCCCCCCCCCCACACACACACGCACAGATTCGTTCTCCCCCCCCATACATGCACATATCCGTTTTCCCCACACGCACAGATCTGTTCTCCCCCCACACACACACGCACAGATCCGTTCTCCCACACACACAAACACAGATCCGGTCTCCCCCCCACACACGCACGCACAGATCCGTTCTCCCCCCCAAACACACACGCACAGATCCGTCCCCCCCCTACATACACACACATGCACATATCCGTTCCCCCCCCCCTACACGCACATATCCGTTCCCCCCCCTACATACACGCACAAATCCGTTCCCCCCCCACACATACAAACGCACAGATCCGTTCTCCCCCCACACATACACACGCACAGAACCGTTCTCCCCCCACACATACACACGCACAGAACCGTTCTCCCCCCACACATACACACGCACAGAACCGTTCTCCCCCCACACACAAACACAGATCCGGTCTCCCCCCCACACACGCACGCACAGATCCGTTCTCCCCCCCAAACACACACGCACAGATCCGTCCCCCCCCTACATACACACACATGCACATATCCGTTCCCCCCCCCTACACGCACATATCCGTTCCCCCCCCTACATACACGCACAAATCCGTTCCCCCCCCACACATACAAACGCACAGATCCGTTCTCCCCCCACACATACACACGCACAGAACCGTTCTCCCCCCACACATACACACGCACAGAACCGTTCTCCCCCCACACATACACACGCACAGAACCGTTCTCCCCCCACACATACACACGCACAGAACCGTTCTCCCCCCACACATACACACGCACAGAACAGTTCTCCCCCCCCACACATACAAAAGCACAGAACCGTTCTCCCCCCCCCACACATACAAACGCACAGATCCGTTCTCCCCCCCCACATACACACGCACAGAACCATCCTCCTCCAGTCACGGACAGAACCGTCCTCCTCCACAGTCACGCACAGAACCGTCCTCCTCCACAGTCACGCACAGAACCGTCCTCCTCCACAGTCACGCACAGAACCGTCCTCCTCCACAGTCACGCACAGAACCGTCCTCCTCCACAGTCACGCACAGAACCGTCCTCCTCCACAGTCACGCACAGAACCGTCCTCCTCCACAGTCACGCACAGAACCGTCCTCCTCCACAGTCACGCACAGAACCGTCCTCCTCCACAGTCACGCACAGAACCGTCCTCCTCCACAGTCACGCACAGAACCGTCCTCCTCCACAGTCACGCACAGAACCGTCCTCCTCCACAGTCACGCACAGAACCGTCCTCCTCCACAGTCACGCACAGAACCGTCCTCCTCCACAGTCACGCACAGAACCGTCCTCCTCCACAGTCACGCACAGAACCGTCCTCCTCCACAGTCACGCACAGAACCGTCCTCCTCCACAGTCACGCACAGAACCGTCCTCCTCCACAGTCACGCACAGAACCGTCCTCCTCCACAGTCACGCACAGAACCGTCCTCCTCCACAGTCACGCACAGAACCGTCCTCCTCAACAGTCACGCACAGAACCGTCCTCCTCAACAGTCACGCACAGAACCGTCCTCCTCAACAGTCACGCACAGAACCGTCCTCCTCAACAGTCACGCACAGAACCGTCCTCCTCCACAGTCACGCACAGAACCGTCCTCCTCCACAGTCACGCACAGAACCGTCCTCCTCCACAGTCACGCACAGAACCGTCCTCCTCCACAGTCACGCACAGAACCGTCCTCCTCCACAGTCACGCACAGAACCGTCCTCCTCCACAGTCACGCACAGAACCGTCCTCCTCCACAGTCACGCACAGAACCGTCCTCCGCACTCACGCACAGAACCGTCCTCCTCCGCACTCACGCACAGAACCGTCCTTCCAAACGCAGAGTTAATTCCCCCCCCACACACACAGATCATCCCCCCCCACAGATCATCCCCCCACACAGATCATCACCCCCACACAAATCATCACCCCCACACAAATCATCCCCCCCACACAAATCATCCCCCCCACACAAATCATCCCCCCCACACAAATCATCCCCCCCACACAAATCATCCCCCCCACACAAATCATCCCCCCCACACAAATCATCCCCCCCACACAAATCGTTCCCCCCCCCACACACAAAGATCACTCCCACATACACAAATCATTCCCCCCACATATAAATCATTCCCCCCCACACACAAATCATTCGCGCCCCACACACACACAAATCATTCGCGCCCCACACACACAAATCATTCGCGCCCCACACACACACAAATCATTCGCGCCCCACACACACACAAATCATTCGCGCCCCACACACACACAAATCATTCGCGCCCCACACACACACAAATCATTCGCGCCCCACACACACACAAATCATTCGCGCCCCACACACACACAAATCATTCGCGCCCCACACACACACAAATCATTCGCGCCCCACACACACACAAATCATTCCCGTCCCACACACACACAAATCATTCCCGTCCCACACACACACAAATCATTCCCGTCCCACACACACACAAATCATTCGCGCCCCACACACACACAAATCATTCGCGCCCCACACACACACAAATCATTCGCGCCCCACACACACACAAATCATTCGCGCCCCACACACACACAAATCATTCCCGTCCCACACACACACAAATCATTCCCGTCCCACACACACACAAATCATTCCCGCCCCACACACACACAAATCATTCCCGCCCCACACACACACACACAAATCATTCCCGCCCCACACACACACAAATCATTCCCGCCCCACACACACAAATCATTCCCGCCCCACACACACAAATCATTCCCGCCCCACACACACACAAATCATTCCCGCCCCACACACACACAAATCATTCCCGCCCCACACACACAAATCATTCCTCCCTACACACACAAATCATTCCTCCCTACACACACAAATCATTCCTCCCCACACACACAAATCATTCCTCCCCACACACACAAATCATTCCTCCCCACACACACAAATCATTCCTCCCCACACACACAAATCATTCCTCCCCACACACACAAATCATTCCCTCACACACTCGCCTCCCCCACAGATCCGCCCCCCCATGAACACCTGTTCTACGTTCATAAACACACATTTGATCCAACACACACACTATATACACTTCCAGTGGGCCCTTTAAGACTTTTCAGTAAAATCTCCAAACCAACGTGGTCTCGGTTCTAGCGTTTTGTCACTTGACGTCTCGCAGAGCTCTGGCCGACTCTCAACTTGCGCTTTTATGACCCCATTTGTACTATGAGCTCTGCCAAGAACATAAACACCTTTGGCCAAAAAAAAAACTCTGTTGCTAAATGGCTTATGGGCGAATATTTCAGGTCTGACAGTGGAGGCGTCAAAGATCTAATACAAATCACGGCCGCCATGTCAACTGCACTCACGCCAATTATATGCAATAATACAATCCACTTCTGAATCGTTATCTTGTCGTGGAGAAGGGGCTTGTATACTTCAGTGAAGCTGTGAGCTATACCATGTAGGTTTACCTAAGATGGGCAGGTGATATCAGAGAGGTCAGACAAATCACTGTCCACTGGAGAAGGATCTGGCAACTTACTCCAATATCTTTGCTAATTGGATAAACACAACCAGACATGAGATGTGTCTAGCATGTTGCAGTACATAAGGACAGGGAGAGTCGAACACGACTGAATGACACAACAACTACAACACTATAGGAGTAACAACCACTCCAGACAACAGAAGAGTAAATAGAAATTCATACATAGTAACGCATTTATAAAGTCAATAAAAACAATAGTGTTGCAATAACAGCACTGGGTGAGTTATAATATTATGAAAAAGTAAAATAATAGATATATCTTTATCAAAGTTGTATTCTCGTAAACCATATTATGCACAGAATACCACAATATTTGTGCATATGCCAACCTGCCTTTCTTTAAAAGTCCATAGTAACAGAGCAACAGAGTTTGAAGATCCATCATGGTCAAGCTTTTTAGATCTGCCCAATGGGAAGCCCATTGAAACATTTCCAACTTTTTCATTAAAAAGATCTTTAACCCCAAAATCTGGTAATATCCTGCCTAATATCTTACCTATTATTTCCTGGATTAATATCTTACCTGTCATAGTTAATGACCTAACATTATACATAGACTTCTATGTGAGAGCCACGGATCTGATTAAGTCATCAAGTATAGTTAACTAGGCTGTCAGACTGCAAAGGTCAAGTGGTGTCAAATACTTTATAAGTTATATTCCTTTTATCCTTTGTATTGTAGTTAACCACTAATTAGGAAGTACTTGACCTTAGCCATTGTTCCTGATCCTCCCCATACAATCTAATAGGGAGTCCAAATTGTTAGACATGTTATGGAAGTCCTGGACAGCCACTAAAAGTGAATGTACCCCAGAGCCACCTCTGTGGCCAACACCTCTCCAACCCAATAAAGGTATCTCTACCAGAGATTAGGTCACATACGAAGAGGACATACCTAACTACCATTTTCTTTAAATACACTGGACCCTAAGAGTATCCTGTCCCCACTTGCAAGGAAACCGATAACTTGGAATGAGAATTTGTTAATTGTCCTTTAGACTCGTTAAGCTGTCCTGTGTGATGGAATACAGAACCTATACAACCTGCGGATTTGAATCGGTCTAGCGAACTTTTAAAGCCCAACGAAGAGTCGGTTGTAGCACATTCTGCAAAGCTCTCTTCTACCAATAGGAGTACATAGGTTTACTTTCCTGTTCAGTTGATTAGCTGCACCTGGGCAGTCCCGACTTAAGACTGCTCCTGTAGTACGGGTGGGGCTGCCTATAGACTGTCTGCAGTTTATCTGAGCTGGCTAAAGACTTCTTGGCGCAGAGTGGAGATTTGGAAATCTGAAGTATACAGGCCAGTGATTTTACAAACTATTGGGCTGTTGTTTTGATCCACCCAAGTTTAGCTGAATGAGAGCTGGTTAGTGAGAACATTGTATATCAGTTAAAATTGTGCTTCAGTGGAAGGTAGGAATGTTATTATTATTTTTTTATTAGTTTGGGTTTGTGATTTTTGTATCACTGGCTAAAATTTTTGTAGAATGTGGAAAAGTATCACAGCTATTGTGTCCTACATCAGAGTGCCGAAAACACGGGGACAAAAACAGAGAACAGGTAGGGGATTTAATAAAGAGAGACGTAAGAGACAGATGAGTAGAGGAGAAGAAAGAGGAGGTTGATGGGCATGAGGAAATACAAAGATACAGGTGTAGAGGGGGAAAGGAAGAGAGGAATGTTTGGAGGGGAAGAGATTGATAATTGAGTGGAGGAGAAGAGCTAAGGGACTGAATGGAGGGGTGAGGAACATATGGAAGGTTGAGTGCAGGGGAGGAAGAAATTGAGGGATTCAGTGGAAGAAAAGAGAGATGGGACTGAATTGAGGAGAAGAGGGAGAGGAGTGAGTGGAGGGGGGAGAAAGAGATTAGAGGATTGATTGAAGGGTAAGGAAGAGATAGAGGATTTTTTGGAGGTGAAGAGATTGAGGGGAGAATAGATTGAGGATTGAGTGAGGGAGAAGAGAGAGGGGACTGAGTGGAGTGGGATGGAAGAGATAGAGGATTGATTAGAGGGGAAGAGAGAGGGGACTGAGTGGAGTGGGATGGAAGAGATAGAGGACTGGGTAAGGGAAGAGACAGGGGACTGAGTGGAGTGGGAGAAGGGAAGGAATTAAAGGAATGGGAGTAGGAAATAACTTATGTTAGTGGAAGAACAATGGAAGAGATTGTGGGGAGTGGATAAAAGGAGACAAATGGCTTAAGTGAAGGGGGGCTGTTGTTGCCTCAGTCCCAGAATTTAGCTCCAATTTGGGTAACTCAACCCTTGTCTGTACATGTACAAAACTGACACTGCCATTTATAGCAAGAACAATCCGGGCAACATGGTGTCCAAGCTACAGCCCGACAGGACCCCCCCCCCCTCCCAACTGCCCAACAGACACCCCCATGCTCTTTTTGCTTTTTTCTAGTTGCCAATTAGCACAGGACTGAAATTGTGGTTTTTCATCACTAAATACCAGTGTCTGATTACTACAATAGGGCTTGTTACATGGCTGACTGCTCTGGCCTCTGTAATTACTCTACCTAGAATTGAGAGACTTGAGAGTGAAGTAATGATCTAGCTGGCTGAGCACACAGCCCCGAGACCTCTATGAGTGCGTTATAAGGAGAGTGCTAGAATGAAGAAGAGTTCATTATTTAGAGAGCGTCAACTCGAATAACAACATCTCATTATCTAACAAACTGTACAGTAATAAAAGAAAAACTAAAAAAAACACCTGCTCCCTGAGAGACCACCCAATGAGGGGGGATAATGTTACCGAAAAGGAATCAGTCTTAGGGTTACATTACTAGAATTTAATTGTGTGCTGCCATTACATTTAATTGGTGACTGCACCTTTAAATTTATATTTAAAAAAATGTACATTTATTAAAAAATATATATATTTTTATTAAAAATATACTATTTAAAAAAACTACACTTGATGGTTTCAGAATGGAAAATATATGAATATAATGTATTCATTTTTATATACAATAAATCATCAAACGTTTCCTGATACACTTCCTGAAGTTGGAGGAGACTGTGAATGCAAAGGAAGTTTCAGTGTGCACAATGGGAAAGTGGAATCTACACTGGCCAGCCCATTCATTAGGTCTAATGGAGAGCTCATTAGTCTACATGGAGAATTCAGCTGATAAAAGAACACGAATCCCTGTAGTAATGAATAAAGCTGCATTTATTACTTTGTAAAAACTGTGTCTCATAGCATCAATCAGTGGCAACATGCTGCTTGAGGGAGGTCACTGAGAGGCTAATTTGAAGCACTGCACTTCACAGTCTGTGTATTCATGAGCTGCAGAGGGAAGATCCATCCAGGGACTATTTATTTGATTTTAGGGAGTAAAACCAGAGCTTATAAGCACTTCTTAATATAATGAAGTACATAAAAGTAAATAGATACACTGAATATTATATACCTAGTAACACCCAGGAACCATCTGTACCCCTTCGAGTTTGAGGTTATCTTCACATTTCTATATCAATTTTAAGGCACTTTCACTCAGAATATTCAATAACCACTAACTGCAGTTATGTCTATTTGTATATACACTTATAATTTCTACACCAACTGGAACCTTTTCTGTGTCCCCTAAAATAAATTCATATTAGGATATTTACCCTCTAGAAATTCTCGGCTGCATTGGACACGGACAAAAATATAATTAAAAAACAAAAAAACTAAACCCCCCAAAAAATAAACAAAACAAAAAAAAATGTAATCTATTTTGAACAATTTTCTTTAGCAAAAACATGTTTTTCAGGAATTATAAATTTGTAAAGATTAAAATAACAACATCTCTAAGGACAGACAATAAGAGAGTAAATTTTTCTTTTCACGTTTTTTAATATATTTTTGGGGGAAAATCATGGAGTATTAGAACACAACTCAAAATTGTAAAGAATGTTAAAAAGTTCCTCGCCAGTTGTTGTTACCCGAGCCCACATTAGACTGTTAATCCATTTTATAAAATAAGCCGCGTGGGGGAAAAAAACAATGTTTTATTGAAACCAAATAGACAGGTGGCTTTTTGAGGTCTAAGCCAATAAAATCTCCTTTTTAATTCACGTCTTTGTTCTCATGGAAAGATTATCTATTCCCCTTTAACATAAAGGTATATCTTGGAATAGCACATTACACATTACACACTGTGATTAGACAAGGAGCTTGTGTAAAATGTCCCATTAATTATACTGTCTCTTTAAGACATCTGCTTATAATGTACAATGTTCCTTTAATGGACACGTTCCAAATAAAACAAATATTTCAGTACAATGGCATCCTGACGTGGTTCAATAATAATGTGGAGAGGAAGATTCTACAGAACCATAGAGGAAAGCTGTTTTATATGTTTTGATTTGATCAATCATTAACTCATATATTGTTATTTTAATTACTGAGTGTATAGCCCTTTAAGGCCTACACATAAGACCTTTCATAGATAATAAGGTTCAGGCTGCACCGTTATGCTGATTAGATTTTATCTCTGTTGAATTTCCTTGTCACTTTTTCAATCAGATAGATTGTTCTGAGTTGGTTTTGAGATTGTTGCGAGTTCCAATCCCAGTACACCCCTCCTTATTATATGAATATTTGCATTTAGTTCAATAATTATTTTAAATGTGTAACAGCCCACATAGTTTCATGCACACTCCTTTGCAGATTGTATCTGTTGTGCACTGTATAAAATGGAACTGGCGGGATTTGAACTCACAAACTTCTATATCAAAGGCAGTTATTTTAAGGCCCACTCATAAGGCCTTGCATAGATAATGAGGTCCAGGATGCAGTTGGATTTTATCTTTGCTTGAAATAGTGACAAAGAAATTCAATAGAGAGGCTGCCTCTGATATAATAGGTTGCGAGTTCAAATCCTGGTACAAACCTTCTTATTATATCATGTTTTATTTAGTTTAAATAATTATTTTAAAAGAATAACCGCACCCATATTGTTTCATGCACGCCCCTTTACAGATTGTATGTCTTCTATTGTGTACAGTAACTTAAATAAATTATTATAAAAATGGAACTGGTGAGATTTGAAATCACAACCATCCATATCAAAATAAATTACTTTAAGGCCACCCATAAGATCGTGCATAGATACTGAGGTTAAAACTGCAATTGAATCTAGTTCTATTGGATTTCTTTGTCACTTTTTTAAGCAGAGAGACTGCTTCTGAAAAATAAGGTTGAGAGTTCCAGTGCAGTACACCACTCATCTTTTTTTATTTAGTTCAAATAATTATTTTAAAGGCATTACAGCCCCATAGTTGTTTCATGCACAGAATATATCTGTACTCTGTTATATACTGTAACATAAATTGGAAATTATTAGAAAAACCTTAATTAGATTTCTTTGTCACTCTATGCCAAGCAGAGAGACTGCTTCTGATATGGGAAGTTGAGATTTCTAATCCCAGTCCAACTTTCATTATATGAATATAATTTTATTTAGTTCAAATAAATATTTTAAAAGTATTACAGCCCCCAAAGATGTTTAATGCACACCCATTTAAAGACAGATTGTTTTGTAGTATAACCTGAATAGAATATTATTATACAAAACGGAACTGGTGAGATTTGAACTCAAAAGCTTCCATATCAAAGGCAACTACTTTAAGGCCCACCCATAAGACCTTGCATAGATAATAAGGTTCAGGCTTTGACCATCACTCTGATTGGATTTTAGTTTAATTCGATTTTTTGTCACTCTTTTCCAAGCAGTGCGAATGCCTCTGATATAGTAGGTTGTGACTTCCAATTCCAGTACACCCCTCATTATATAAATATTTTAATTTATTTCAAATGATAATTTTAAAACCATAACAGTGCCCAAAGTTGTTTCATGCACAGCCATTTACAGATTATATCTGTCCTCTGTTATGTAGTTTAACCTAAATAGTATATTATTATAAAAATGGAACTGATGAGATTTGAATCAACACCCTTCCATATAAAGGGAAATTACTATAAAAAGGAAATGACTTTAATGTCCACCCATAATACCTTGCATAGATAATGTTTTTGTTATCACTTTTCTAAGCAGAGAGACTGCCTCTAATATAATAGGTTGCGGATTCCAATCCCAGTATACCCCCTCATTATCATATGAATAATTTTATTTGTTTCAAATGGTTATTTAAAAGCATTACAGCCTAAATAGATTATTATTATTATAATTATTATCCTAACTAGATTATTACAAAAATCAAACTGGATAGATTTGAACTCACAACCTTCCATATAAAAAGGGTAATTACTGTAACTCCCGAGTCATCTCTCTAACATGATTCACAACAAGGGAAACAACAGCAAAACACTTGCATACTCAGCCTGCACAGTTGGTTCTAATAAGTGCCACACAGTGGAGGAGCTACCACTGATGTCATAGGTGCAAAGCACCGAGCCCACAACAAGGTAGGCACTCACTGCTTCTTGTAGTAAAGGGGGTCTCTTAAATTATTAGGGGACAGGGGCAGATAATTATTAATTTAACTTTTTTTCTAAAAGTAGTCACACTGATGTTTGTATTTATTGCCTGTCAGTCAGCATGTCCCTTTAAGTCTCTGTCACTATTAGCTTTATTTTCCATGTCCCTTTAATTTAACATTTGTTTTTAAGGAGCTACAAGGCAAATATCTCTAATTTGTAGCACATACTTATTTGTTCAAGGAATTATTTCAAGTATACACAATAACGCTGCATTATTTATTTTAAAGAGACATCAATCCGCCTTCCGCAAAAAAAAAAAGATAATTATTGTTATCCCTTAAAAAATAATATTTCATCGTGAATCATATTTGAAGGTTTGTCTAAGAATACACATTATGGGAAGACCCCAATTAGATCCCCCATAGACGCTGCCATTTAGCGCAAACAAATATATCTCTGAAAGGTCACAAACTGCGCTCGGATGGCGGCCGGGAAATTAATTACGGAGCTGACATGTGTCACAAAGAATCTGGCGCAGAATGGCAGCCGATGTTGGTGCGAGTTTGAGTGATTTGTTGTTATGCAAAACTGGTTTCACTGGACGCAAAATTTATTCATTTATTCTGAGGCCCTCGAGGAATCAGAGAAACGCGTCGGCGCCATCAGAGAGAACGCACAACACGAGATTAGTGAGCCGGGAAATAAGTACAGGACTAAGATATACAGGGGGTGAGATACAAAAAAGGGCGTCATCGCCACATGATCGCTAATTATCAAAGGTTTCGAGATTTACAAGAGACATATGGAACTAGACAACTTCAATGATAAAAGTAGCAATCTTCAAAACGGGGCACTGCTCCTTTAAACAGGTATAATGTTTCAATGGATTCCCCAAGCTGTACAAGTTCCAGATCTCTCCACTGCCTTAATGAAGTATTGTGGCTAGAGTGGGCATACAAAATTGAAATCCACTCTCTGAGACACACATTAGTAGGAGTGAGCTGATAGACATGTACTCAATTTCTAATCACCACCCACTCTCTCTTTGTGTTGTATAGTCGTGACCGATTCCCCGTGGCCTGATGGACCGTAACACACCAAGAACATCTTTATGTCCATGGTCATGCTGACCCACTTGGTTTTCACGGCAGAGATGCTGGAGTTGGTTGCCAGTTCCTTCTCCAGTGGGCCACAGCATACAGCTCCTGGTATTCCTAGGTGGTCTCCCATCCAAGAACTGACCAGGCCCAACCCTGCTTGGCTTCAGGGTGGTGTGACCTCTTGGTTACCTGGCTGGAATCGAACTTAGGTGTCAGTGATGAAAGCCACGAATCCTAACCACTGGACCACCAGATAACACTCACCACCCACTATCATACAGCAACTGTGTTTTGCCAGTGTATACAGCCATATGGCTCCACTCCAGACACAATACTTCATTCAGGGTGTGGAGATATCTGGGGCTTATATAGTCTGGGGTCATGACTGAAAAATAGTAAGTAAATGTTTAAAAGTACAGGCCCCACCTAGAGACCTTTATAAAATCAGTAAAGTGGCCCTTTAAGGTGCCAGAGTCTCTATAATACACATTACTGCCAATCATTGCTATTTTACCTCTCTCAGGACGGTGCTTTTATATCCTCGGTACAGTCCCCGTATACCCTGCAATACAAAGAAAGACAAGCACAACTAAGTAACGACTAGTGCGGGGTGAGGACAGGGCCAGACACCCATCAAAGGCATAAACAAGTCACAGACTAAGCTCAGGTTTAAAGGCTCAGATGAAAACCTGGACGGGGGCCATGGGCTTAATCCCCTCAAACTGCACTGTCCTTCAGACTTAAAGCAGCGCCGCGCTATGGGCTCAGCTTCTATTTACTAAATTGTATTTTATCGAACTAAATTTCCTACAGGGCAAAATATTTATACACACATTATATATAGCAAATAAATAGTACACCCTCTCAAAATGCCTTTAAAAGGCATTAGCACCTAAACTGGGCCATTTAGGCCCAGAAATATAATTAGCATTTTTTTGCAGTCTCGAACTTTGGATACTGCCGGTTATGCTGGTTTACCTTTAAAATAGGGGGATTGATGCAGTGCCGGTTGCTTGAGAGTGCCGGTTGGTTAGGTGCCGGATAACCGGGAGTTTACTATATATACAGTATGGTCATCAGAGAACGAAATAACCTTAATAGATTAGTTCTATGGACATGATAATCCACTCTGAGAGCACCTCTTTTAGCCACTTGTGCCCTTCACAGGGAGAAATATCCTGAAGTATATCAGTCTGGTCTCACTCAAAAGAGTGGCCCAGCCCCGAAATACCAGGCAATTCTACCCTGAATAGGAGAAACTGCAAACACAGACGCGTTTCGGCCTTTATGGGCCTCGTCAGTGAGGTGCTTTAGGCAGTTCAGCTGCACCTCACTGGCAAGGCCCATAAAGGCCGAAACGCGTCTGAGGGTTTTCTGCTTCTCCTGTTCACAGTTGTGCTCAAAAGTTTGCATACCCTTGGTGAATTGGTGATATATGTACCATTTTTAAACAAAACATGTGTGAGCAGCAAATCACATTTCTTTTCTTTCTTATGGGATTCATATTCAACTGTAGGTTATAACAGAATGGCACAATCATAAAACAAAACATGGCAACAAAGAAGAAAATGAAATGGCCCTCATCAAAAGTTTGCACACCCTTAGTTCTTAATACTCTGTATTGCCCCCTTTAGCATCAATGACAATGTGCAGTCTTTTGTAATAGTTGTCTATGAGGCCCCTAATTCCTGCAGGTGGTATAGCTGCCCATTTGTCTTGTCAAAATGCCTCCAGGTCATGCAAAGTCTTTGGTCGTCTTGCATGAACAGCACGTTTGAGATCTCGCCAGAGTGGCTCGATGATATTAAGGTCAGGAGACTGTGATGGCCAC
This sequence comes from Discoglossus pictus, assembly GCA_027410445.1. Classification (NCBI taxonomy): domain Eukaryota; kingdom Metazoa; phylum Chordata; class Amphibia; order Anura; family Alytidae; genus Discoglossus; species Discoglossus pictus. Next base: position 48,372,406 of record CM050169.1, on the reverse strand, counting down.
TCCACAACCTTCACCTTTTTCTGCTGTAACCACTGGAGGGTCAACTTGGCCTTGTGCTTAGGCTCATTGTCATGCTGGAAAGTCCAAGAGTGTCCCATCAGTGAGCCACCACCATGCTTCACAGTGGGGATGGTATTCTTTTCACTATTGGCCTTGTTGGCCCCTCTCCAAACATAGCGCTTATGGTTGTGACCATAAAGCTCTATTTTGGTCTCGTCACTCCAAATCACAGTGTGCCAGAAGCTGTGAGGTGTGTCAAGGTGTTGTCAGGCATATTGTAACCGCTTTTTTGTGGCATTGGCGCAGTAAAGGCTTCTTTCTGGCAACTCGACAATGCAGCTAATTTTTGTTCAAGTATCGTCGTATTGTGCTCCTTGAAACAGCCACACCACCGTCTTTTTCCAGAGCAGCTCATATTTTTTTGAGGTTACCTGTGGGTTTTTCTTTGTATTCAGAACAAATCTTCTGGCAGTTGTGGCTGAAATCTTTCTTGGTCTACCTGACTTGGTATCAAGAGACCCCAGAATTTTCCACTTAATAAGTGATTGAACAGTACTGACTGGCATTTTCAAGGCTTTCGATATCTTTTTATATCCTTTTCCATCTTTATGAAGTTCTATTGCCTAGTTATGTAGATCTTTTGACAGTTCTTTTCTGCTCCCCATGGATCAGTATCTAGCCTGCTCAGTGCATCCACGTGAGAGTTAACAAACTCATTGACTATTTATACATAGACACTAACTGCAATTTAGAAGCCACAGGTGTGGGAAATAAACCTTTAATTTCCATTTTAACCTGTGTGCATCAACTTGTATGTCTGTAACAAGGCCAAATATTCAAGGGTGTGTAAACTTTTGATCAGGGCAGACAATTTGCATTCTTCTGCACGAAGGCTGCGCATGGGACGCTCTTGGACTTTCCACCATGACATTGACCCTAAGCACAAGGCCAAGTTGACCTTCCAGTGGTTATAGCAGAAAAAGGTGAAGGTTGTGGAGTGGCCATCACAGTCTCCTGACCTTAATATCAATGAGCCACTCTGGGGAGATCTCAAACGTGCGGTTCATGCAAGACGACCAAAGACTTTGCATGACCTGGAGGCATTTTGCCAAGATGAATGGACAGCTATACCACCTGCAAGAATTATCGGCCTCATAGACAACTATTACAAAAGGCTGCATGCCTAAAGGGGGCAATACACAGTATTAAGAACTAAGGGTATGCATACTTTTCATCAGGGCCATTTGGGTCATTTCTGTTATCATAATGATTTAAAAAGGAGTCAAACAACTATGTGATAATACATGGCTTCATATGATCACTATGCTTCAATAAATTATTTTTTCTTTGCATGATCAGTCATATTTTCAAAATAAATGCCAAAATTATTTCACAATTTCTGCCAGGGTATGCAAACTTTTGAGCACAATTGTACACACATTATATATATATATATATATATATATATACATACATACAGACAGTATAACCAAGAATACGATCTAGGGGTGTCGTTAACAAAACGTTTCAATGTCTTTTTGTGGGTTGATTAGAAAGGTGGATTAGAAAGTCAACATGAGCCACATGGGGTCTCCTGACTGGCTGCATTTTCTGGAGAGGATATGAGAATGTTTTACTGTTCTTTCACTGTACAGTACGTGTGTCTCATTCAATAATGAAGAGTGGTTACAGAAGATAGAGATATTTTATCACCCTGTGATACCATGGTCTTATCAACAGCAATTAATTAAGTTTAGTAGTAGGAGGGGTAATGTAGATAAGCCAATAAGAGACAGTAATCAAACAATAATCTCACTATTACCATTTTTTTCATGCTTATCTTCTTTATCACCAGCACTTAATGAACTGCTTTTGATAATATCTCAGCTCAGAGGGGGAATTTTTTAGGTAACAAATTCATAAAATAATTTAACTGAGAAATCACTGCTATGAGGAAATTAGTTCATCAAGAGAAATTAAGAAATTAGGAAATTAAGATTAGTAGTGGGGCTGATAAGCATGCCCAGTAATTGTGACAGAGACATTTAAAAATTACATTTAGTTCTTCCATTATTAAATATTTCAGTTTTGAACTGGGCATGCTCTTCATATTTATTACACCTGCTTCATTGAACATTATTGATGTTTATTATAGAAATACCTCTTTTTCAGGACAGATTTAAATCAATCAGTTGAAATTTAAATAGTTTTGGGTTTCATGCAAAGGACAGAAATCTGATTTACTTCAGCACCTAATGTTTTTTTCTGTTGACTAAACTATTTTTGACAGTTCTTGGAAAATGCCAACCAGGGTTTAAATGAGGCGAGCGGCCGGCAAGCTAGAAGGGCAGATCAGAGGAAAATCCCGGGGGATCAGCGCGCGGCCTCAGAGATGATCCTACCTCCTGGCGCAGGGTCCGGGCGAGAATCTGATACGTGGCGGAGGAAGGTGACACCTGTGCCCTTTGCTTCACCACTTCGGAGGGGACACGGATCAGACATGCAACCTGCACAGAGACAGTCACATAAGGGTTAATATTCACACCTAAAAATAGATACATTGTTGCAGAAATATAAAGCAATATTGTTACAATTGGATGTCAATACACATTTTTAGTCTAAGTGTTAGATAATGGAGCATGAAACTGGCGTGTTTTAAGCATAAACTATCACTAATAGGACGCCCTCCCTCTGTCGCCCTCCCTACATGGGGCCATTAAAGGGACATGGAAGATTACTGGATGTTACTAGGTACCGTATATAACATCCCTTTGTGTCTATTTACTGTTATGTACTTTATTTTATTAAGAAGTGCTGAAAAAAGCGCAGTTTTTACTGCCTAAAATCGAACAAATAGTTCCCGTATGGGTCTACCCCCTGCACTGTATGCAGACACAGACTCTGTAAGGCTAGTTTTACAGCAGCAAATTAAAACTTTAGCCAGAGAAATATAATTGAAAAATTCAGTTTAGCTCCTTAATGGCTGTTACTGCACCCCTCCCTACCTCTCTCAGTGTCTAGAGCACAACTAAAAGGAAGTGAATAAATTCAGCTGAGATAGCATTAGCCAACCATTACCTAGTCAATCTAATCAATGTTATCTCAGTTGACATCTTTCACTTCCTTTCAGACCATAGTTGATTCTCCAGAAAAGTAAACGCCCCTCACACACACACACAAACAGTTGTTGTTCAGTCATGTCTGACTCTTCGTGAGCATATGGAGGGCAGATACATCTTGTATCTGGTCATGCTTATCCATAAGGTTTTCTTGGCAAAGATACTGCAGTGGGTTGCCTGTTCTTTCTCCAGTGGACCACAATTTTTCTGGCCTTTCTGCTATGACCTACCCATCTTGGGTGACAGTACATGGTTTAGAGCATAGCTTCATTGAAGTACACAAGCCCCTTCTGCATGACAAGGAAGCGATCCAGAAGGAGCACCCATACACACACTTTCCAGCAAAGTATAATGGACGCCACAAGATCCAGCAGAGGCATAAATAAATATATATATATATATATATATATATATATATGTAATTAATAACAATTTTAATGATTTTTTCACAGCTTAATTATGCTCAAAGTTTCCCACCTCATAGGTTTTCCTTTCAGTGCCTAGCGGTCTCTTTCTTGTACTGAAGTCTAATCTCTTTATCTGCCTCCTGCTATTTCAAGCTGTAAATAAAGTCTTCTTATTGTAACTGATGCAGAGTTCAAAGCCATATTCATAAGGCAGATATGAAATGCACTCAATTGCAAGGAGGATAACAAGACAGCGTCTGATCCAAAGTCATTTTGAAAAGGTAAAGCCTCTCGGTAGCAGGGGTCAAAAATAGCAACTGACCCCAATATGTCAAGAAAATAAGATATTGTCAACTTGTGAAGTTCAGCATAAATATTTATAGCAATTCATGCTCCGTAACACTCCATGTCCTTACATTAGCTTTTTGTTTCCTTAAAAAACACGGAGGCAGAAGGGAAAGTTTAAAAAGGTTCTCCGTAAAAGCAATCATCCCGACAGAGGGGGTCTTGGGAGCGCAGCACGGCGTCCGGGCTGCAATCTGCTTCTGGAAAGGGGGCTTTGCAGGTAATTCCGTCCTCTATATTCCGAGGAGAGGTCTATTATATTTCAAATTATCTTTCATCTTTTTCCCATTTAAATCTGAGCCACGCGGGCGGCTTTCACTGCACAAGAACAAAAGAACATGTCTAAACTATTCTGGAAGATAATATGTAATAAAGTCATCCGGGGGGTCAGGATGTTGTGCCCCCCGTCACCCCGAAAACAGTGACATTTAGACATCAAGATGTGGGAAATGTTAAATAACAAATTGCTGTTTTTATCTTGAAGCCTCTGAATGTAAAATCTGGTAGTAAAGCCTGCGCAGTACGTCTATATATACACACATCTAGAGATATACACAGATGTATGTATATACATACATACAATATATCCATATAACATATAGATATATATATACATACATAAATACAGACATATATATATATATATATATATATATATATATATATATATATATATATAGCTATAGATAGATATAAAGATACATATAAATATATACAGATATACACATATAGATATATACAGATCTATACACATAGAGATAAATAGAAAGATTGAAAGATAGAGATATAGAAAGAGTGAAGCCTTTATGGGCACATTTGCATGTCCCTGCCCAATTCCCAGAATGCAGTGTAATAACTGTACTTCTCAGAGTTCTGAGCGAGAAACAAGTTTTTAATTTAGACGTTCAAATGAGAACACAAATGTGCTATTTAATTACTATATATATATATATATATATATATGTATATATATATATATATATATATATATATATATATATATATATATACATATATATATTTATTTATATATATATCCCCTTCTGGATCACTACCTTGTCATGTTAAACAGGCTTGTGTACCTTAATAAAGCTGTGAGCTGTACCATATACACCCAAGAGTGGCAGGTCATAGCAGAGAGGTCAGACAAATCACGGTCCATTGGTGAAGGAACTGGCAACCCACCCCAGTATCTTTGACATGAAAATATTATGGATCAGCATAACCAAAACACAGACAGATGTGACTGGCATGCTGCGTCCATACGGTCACTGAGAGTCGGACACGACTGAAGGGCTTGACAACAACACACACACAAAAATAAAAGTTATCCTTTCTAAAAAAAAATTACTTATTAATAAAATCTTAGAAATAGGGATAGTTTTAACTCTATTATAACAAGTTATATCAACCTGTGATATACAGATTAACTCTGAATATAAATAGTGATTTAATACTGCCACCTAGTGGATGAATGAGACATCTGCATTAGTTTAAATTCAATTAAATAGCATAAAACATTGGACATTTCTTTAAGAGCGCATGTATTTGTTTTAGTAGAAGGAATTAAAAAAATGCATGAAAAACATTTAGGGACACTGGATTCCTCCTATTAAGCGTACCAAGTATGCATACAGTTATTCTGAGGTAGACACAATGGGCAGATTAGATGGATTTCTTCTTATTTGCTATTATAATCAATATGTATGAATTTCAAAAATTAACAAAAAAGATGCTTGGTCACTGGTGCATTAAAAAGGATGTAAATAAAATAACGAGAGAACGATTTGGGAAGATATTGTGTGTTTGTGTCGCTCAGTCATGTCCGACTTTCCGTGACCTCATGGACTGTAACACTCCAGGCATATCTTTCTGTCCATGGTCATGATGATCCACTTGATATTCATGGCAGAAATACTGTAGTGGGTTGCCAGTTCTTTTTCCAATGGGCCATAGCATACAGTTCCCGTTATTCCTTGGTGGTCTCACATCCAAGTACTGACAAGTCCTAACCCTTCTTGGCTTCAGGGTGGTGTGACCTCTTGTTGCCTTGACTCGTATCGAACCCAGGTTACAGTGGTGAAAGCACTGAATCCTAACCATTGGACCACCAGGCAACCCAGGAAGATATTACAATGTTTCAAGCTTTGTACCACTTTACAGGTTTGGAGAAATGGGAGGAGCTAACACTTCCCTCTACAGCTATTTTTGTATCAATATAATGAAATGTTTAAAAAACTTCAGATTATTATATTTTTCCTGAGAGATGGATTAGGGTGTATTTTTATCTATCAGTGAAGGAAGGGTGAGGCAGAGAGATAATTGGATGGGACAGAATTTGACTCCACATCCTCACAGGTCCAGAAGCAGACTGCTTGTATCAATAGTCCCATCTTGCCTGGGTTACTTTTCTACTTAGATATATTGACAGGTAGTTATTTACAGAGATAGTCTTTCAACAGAACTGAGTAGAGATTGTTTATCAGTTAACAATATCTTCCTGGTTTCTAAGTCTCTTACCCTTTCCTTTAGTAACGTATAGGTATTATTTTTTATGAATGACAGCAGGGTTTATGGGGTCTACACCTGGCTCATAGGGGTAACAGGATCTGTCTTGTAAAAGGAGTTTTGGGATGGTATTAAGAGGAGCCAGTGGTTGGGGAAGGGGTTCATATGATGGTATGGGGTCTTGGTCAGGTATTAAAAGGGTCTAGTCATTGGAAGATGGGAATCTGCTTTGGGTAAAGGGGTCTTGTGCGGGTATTAATAGGTTAAGAGGGGCCTGTGCTTGGGGGATGGTAGTCTGCTTTGGGAAGGAGTCTTGGGCTGGTATTAAGAGGGGCCAGTGGTTTGGTATTAAGAGGGGCCAGTCGGTGGGGGATGGGAGTCTGCAATAAGAAGGGGTCTTGAGCTGGTATTAAGAGGGGCCAGTGGTTGGGGGGTGGTGTGCGGCTTTGGGAAAGGGGTCTTGGGCTGGTATTAAGAGGGGCCAGTGGTTGGGAGATGGTATACTGCTTTGGAAGGGGGTCTTGTGGGGGTATTAAGAGGGGCCAGTGGTTGGGGGATGGGAGTCTGCTATGTGAAGGGGTCTTGAGCTGGGGCCAGTAGGTGTGGGTCTTAAATCTCCTGCCTGGCCACTTTACAAGTTTACCAGCCATGACTGGAGCCAGCGAAACCAATATGTAAATATATAGACTAACCCAATATCTCTTACCCCATCCATGGGGTATGAGTATTGTGCGCAGAATTCTGGGGGAGGGAGGGGGGGGTGCTGTGACCCCTTCTCATTTACAGATTTAATGCTCTAATCGTCTGATGGACCTGTCGGACAGACCCGTGGTATCGGTCTCTAATAAACCTCTGTTTACCAGCGATCTCCAGCTGTAGGTCTAACTTGTTTTCCCTCCTCATCTGACTGCACTTCCTTTCTGTCCTCAGCCAAACGATCATTCTGTTCCCTTTTAATTCTTGTTCGTTATATTGCTGGGTATTAATGTGATCGAGTCCTTCAAAAACAAACACAATGCTTTATGCCAGCGCCAGTTAATTATGCAGATTATCTTGTTTACTGTGCTATAAATACACCTCTGAAAGTACCTTGTAAATAAGGTGACTTATCTGCCCTTCCTGCAGCATCCCAACAATTATTTTTCAGAGTACTGTACATAGTTCATTAAGATTTTTTATCAGATTCCAAAGAATGTATTTTCTGCAACTGAAATCTCATTTATTTAAGGAAATAGGATATAAAAATGTCTCAAGTTTTATATTACAAATATGCAGCCTTATTAAATTGCGTTCCGGTAAATTTAAAAGAGCTCTATTTAAGCACACAGCATATTTTTTTTACAGAAGTTTTTAGTTAGTGAACTTCTATCCAAAATCAAGGTCTTCACTAACTAAAAAATTCTGTAAATAAAATATGCTGTGTGCTTAAATAGAGACCTTTTAAATTTACCGAATCACAATTTAATAAGGCTGATGCTTTGTAGATTTGTCCACTATAAATATTACATTATAATATATGTATTTATATTGATATGTATTTAAGTAATCATATTATTAAGTCAAATGTCTGCCCCTGGACTCTGGCTGTACATTTCCATGTAAGTGCTGTAGTGCACATGAGCTTCATGGTCTATTCATCAGGTATACATGTAATAAGTACTGTGCCAGGAACAAATATGACCCCCGCACCAACACTACCAGGATATATATGGCCTAGCCCCACTAGCCCCCTCTCAACCTGCTCGCTGCACATTAAACGCACTGGAGCTGCACATTTGCATACCGAGACACACATTAGCATAACGGAGCTGCCCATTAACATACTGGGAGGCCGAACATCACCATACAGGGAGGCCGCACATCACCATACAGGAGGCCGCACATCACCATACAGGAGGCCGCACCATCACCATACAGGAGGTCGCACCATCACCATACAGTAGGCCGCACCATCACCATACAGGAGGTCGCACCATCACCATACAGGAGGTCGCACCATCACCATACAGGAGCTCGCACCATCACCATACAGGAGGTCGCACCATCACCATACAGGAGCTCGCACCATCACCATACAGGAGGTCGCACCATCACCATACAGGAGGCCGCACCATCACCATACAGGAGGCCGCACCATCACCATACAGGAGGCCGCACATCACCATACAGGAGGCCGCACCATCACCATACAGGAGGCCGCACCATCACCATACAGCAGGCCGCACCATCACCATACAGGAGGCCGCACATCACCATACTGGGAGGTCGCACCATCACCATACAGGAGCTCGCACCATCACCATACAGGAGGCCGCACCATCACCATACAGGAGGCCGCACCATCACCATACAGGAGGCCGCACATCACCATACAGGAGGCCGCACCATCACCATACAGGAGGCCGCACCATCACCATACAGCAGGCCGCACCATCACCATGCAGCAGGCCGCACCATCACCATGCAGGAGGCCGCACCATCACCATGCAGGAGGCCGCACCATCACCATGCAGGAGGCCGCACATCACCATGCAGGAGGCCGCACATCACCATACAGGAGGCCGCACATCAACATACAGGAGGACGCACATCACCATACAGGAGGCCGCACCATCACCATACAGGAGGACGCACATCACCATACAGGAGGACGCACATCACCAAACAGGAGGACGCACATCACCATACCGGAGGACGCGCATCACCATACAGGAGGACGCACATCACCATACAGGAGGACGCACATCACCATACAGGAGGACGCACATCACCATACAGAGCTGCACATCACCATAGAGAGCTGCACATCAGCATACAGGAGGCAACACATTTTCATAGAGCGCCGCACATTAGCATACAGGAGGCCATATATAGCATACTGATCCTGCACATTAGAAAAGAGGAGGCCACACACAGGACACTGAGCTGCAAATTAGCATACAGGAGGCCACACATAGCATACTGAGCTGCACATTAGCATACAGGAGGCCACACATAGCACACTGAGCCTGCACATTAGCGTACAGGAAGCCACACATAGCATAAGGAGCTACAAAATCAATGCTAAACATTTCAGGAAAATGAACTTATATGTGTATTTTTAATTGGGGTCTTTGCTGTTTATCTAACAAACAAAAACACAAAGAGAAAATTTAATCAAAATCAACTTGTGTATGTGCTACAATGTTCAGCGCGCTACAATGTTCCACACATGGAGTTTCATTCCAACAGTTCCACGTTATCCATTCTCACTGCAATGTTTCCAGTGGTTCCATCTCCAACTCATTCTGCTCCCAGAGGCATCCCCTGATACCAAACCCTCAGCTCCCACCTCACTTGGGGAGGATTCAAGCCATCCCAGTGTTACATAGACAAGGTCTGGAGTCCCCTCATCTAATATTAAATTCAGTTTTTTTTACACTTAATTCTCTCTCTCATGGACCCCCGGCTGGAATATAATTGGAGATATAAATGAGACCAACGAGGCTCCTGATGTATTATCTCTGTGCTTCAGATCACTCCGTAAGCCATTGATTTTACTGTATCCCAGATTGGAGACATGCGCCAGAAACTTGTAATTATAGTTTTATTGATTAGTTGATAAAGTTTTAATCAAGTTCTCAGCAAAGAGAATGCTGGTATGGTGTCAGGGCTGCTGTAGTTTGGGAAAACTTCACATATTTATGAAGTATTTAATAAACAAATCCCATTCTGGATCGCTACCTTGTCATGCTGAAGAGGTTTGTGCTTTTCAATGAAGCTGTGAGCTATACCATGTAGGGCCACCCAAATTGGGCAGGTCATAGCAGAGATGTCAGACAGATCGCAATCCACTGGAGAAGGAACTGGCAACCCACTTCAGTATATTTGCCTTGAAAACCTTATAGATACAACCAGATGCATAATGACTTGCCTGATGTGCTGAAGTCCATCGGTTCACAGAGAGTCAGACACGGCTGAACGACTAAACAACAACAGCTGTGTAAAGTATTAGAATAAGAATGTTTTTTGTTGAGAAAACCTAAAAATTATGAGAATAAGATAAAGGAGCCAGGAAGCTTTTATAGGAGCCAGTCAGGCTGTTTCTATGAGCTTGGAAGAACCCATTATAGTTTGTAAAAATATTTAGCAGCCAGATGTAAAAACATCCACCTCTGGTATGTTCTAGTATCCTGGGGGCTTCCATCTTGGGCAGCTAGGTGGCCTGTAGCCTGAGGGGCTTATCCTGCTGGGAGCTATGATTTAGTTATATTATCAAATGACAAATTTCTATTTTTCTGTTATTACAGATTTTATATGTTTATTTTGCTACACAATGCCCTCAGCAGTGATACATTTGTACAGGTGCGACTGCAATTTGCAACATAGTAGCCGTGCTGTAATTACAAGTCCGCAACGGGTTTCCTTAAATAAAAGTGACAACATAATAAAAACGTATGGAAAATCAATGAAACAAGTGAAAGTATACACAGCGGGATACTAATCAGGACAGACAGACAGGGAACGTTTCGGAACAATTACAGTCAATATTCAGACGTCTGATATTTGGACTCAAAATTCCATTTTGCGCAAAATTTCTCCGTTTTACATGGATATTTTATACAGATGAACCCATGTTGGCAACATGCGCCGATGCTGTGTCATCACACAGCTATTTTTTGCGTGTTAATTCTGCCGCCTAGGACTCGGTTTAATAGGACCTGTAACTTTCACTTTAAATATCCAAGTCCCTGATAAGTAAAGACAGCGGCCTATTCTGGGGCACTGTAAACTGATTATTTTATGACATTTTGTATCAAAATTTTATAAATCTGTTACACAAATATAATCATTTTCTGAAGCCGTATTTGGAAATATTGTTTTAAATATTCTGCGGACAGTGTACTTAGTTGATGAAATGTGACTTTCCAGAAATTATTATATTTCAGAAACTTCCCTCAAAAAGTGCTAATTCCGGGTGAGTTAATTTAGTCTTAAAGGGATATAGAAGATTACTAGGTGTTACTAGGTAAATAATATCCCTGAGTGTCTATTGTTATGTACTTTATTAAGAAGTGCTTTTTTTCTGCGTTATTCAGTTGTTTCCCACTTTCCGTGACCTCATGGACCATAACAAACCAGGTGCATCTTTATGTCCATGGTCATGCTGATCCACTTGGGTTTCATGAGATACTGGGGTGGGTTGGCAGTTCCTTCTTCAGTGGGTCACAGCATACAGCTCCTGGTATTCCTAGGTGGTCTCCCATCTGGGTACTGACCAGGCCCAACCCTGCTTTCACTTCCGGGTGGTGTGACCTTTTGGTTCCCTGACTGAAATCAAACCCAAGTAGCAGATGGAAAAGCACCAAATCCTATATGCTGGACCACCTGGGAACCCATAAGAAGTGCTTATAAGCTCTGCCTAAAAATCAAACAAATAGTTCCTGTATAGGTCTGCCCTCTGTAGCTCATGAAGACACAGAAACTGTAGGGCTGGATGTGCAACGTTTCATACTAACCAATCAGTGACTATCTTTCTTTAACATTCTGCAATATGGTCCAAGATACGATAGGACACTACAACTGCGGTCCTACAGAGTCTGTGTCTGCATACACTTAATGGACAGACCTTTTCATATATAAGAACTTCTTAATAAAAAAAAAGTATATGTCAGTAAATAGATACACAGATATATTATATACTTAGTAACACTGGGGGCTTACCATATACATTTAAAGTGAAATGGAAATAATTGTTTTCTAAAGATCTCAGAGCACAAAAACGTATTCAGAAGTTTACCTGACTATGGAGGCTTGCACTGTCAGCCAATGAGATCCACAGACTACAGTAAACTCTTTGAATTTCCTGTTAGTTTCAATGACATTTAACCAGGTTTTAATTAATATTCATTTTAAAAAATGTCATGTTAAATTAAATGACTGACAATAATTATGACACTTTAAAAGGTCAACCCCCAAAATAATAGTATGTGTGGTTGTGTGTGTGTGTATATATGTGTATACAGTGCCTTGCAAAAGTATCCCCCACCCCCCCTTTGGCATTTTTTGTGTTTTGTTGCCTCACAACCTGGAATTAACATGGATTGTTTGAGGATTTGCATCAATTAATTTACAGAACATGCCCAAAACTGTGAAGATGTTTTTTTTTAAATTGTGAAGCAAACAACAAATAGGACAAAATAACAGAAAAAGTAAATGTGCATAACTATTCACCCCCCTAAAGTCAATACTTTGTAGAGCCACCTTTTGCGGCAATCACAGCTCACTTGGGAGTCACTTGGGATAAGTCTCTATGAGCTTGCCACATCTTACCACTGGGATTTTTGCCCATTCCTCCTTGCAAAACTGCTCCAGCTCCTTCAATTTGGAAGGTTTGCGCTTGTGAACAGCAATTTTTAAGTCTGACCACAGATTTTCTATTGGATTGAGGTCTGGGCTGTGACTAGGCCATTCCAACACATTTACATGTTTCCCCTTAAACCACTCAAGTGTTGCTTTAGCAGTGTGTTTGGGGTCATTGTCCTGCTGGAAGGTGAACCTCCGTCCTAGCCTCAAATCATGCACAGAGTGGTACAGGTTTTGCTCAAGAATATCCCTGTATTTAGCAGCATCCATCTTTCCCTTCAACTGTGAACAGTTTCCCAGTACCGGCTGCTGAAAAACATCCGCACAGCATGATGCTGCCACTACCATGTTTCAATGTGGGGATGGTGTTCTTTGGGTGATGTAATGTGTATATAAAATACATTAGAGGATCCCAAACCATATAGGAACCTATAGGATAATATAGGATTCCTGTATTGCCTTAATAACCGGAGCCAGAGGTTGTAGGTGGGCACTGAACATTATTACAATTCAGATTCAATGATCTAAACAAAATATTTTCAATATAAACTTGCATTCAAAAAATAGATTCAGAACTCTTCCTGCACTATAAGAGTGATCCCTTATATGTATGAACTTTTCAGAGGTTCTCTCATCACAAACATGAGTCAGAACTGAGAATAAATATGACTCTCGAGAGGATTCCGGATATAACCATGCTCCATATTATCTGCTAGGGGTCATTCATTTAAAGCCAGGGCCGCCTACATTACTTTAATCAAGGGTGATCAATATATCTATACAGTTTCTGTTGATTAAAATGTGTCAAACAACTTGAACCTGTACAATGGGTAAGTCCAAGAAGAGCATTTCAGATCCTAATCAACATACTGCACTCTCACAACAAGTACTGCAAGCACACCTATCTAAAGCAGTGCAAGAAATTAAACAGGATATTAAGGATCTCAGTCAGCGAACCCATGCTCTTGAGTCAATCACGGGCCAAATCATTGTAACTTAAGCTAAAGTTCATTCTGAAATAATTCAAAATTCTTCTTGCATAGCTATACTGGAGACAAAATTGGAAGATCTTGAAATCCGGTCTAAGTGGCATAACATCCGGATTCGTGGCATTCCATCTACTATCACAGATCTTATGACCTATCTAAAAGCAACAATCCAAGCTATTTCTCCTATACAATCAAATGGGCGATAGAAAGTCTGCATCGTGCCCTGGGAGGTCCCTTCAATCCTGAGCAACCTAAGGATGTATTAGTGACATTCCTTCGTCAAAAATCCAGAGACCTACTGTTAAGAGCTGCCAGATTGCCTCCTCCTATTGTAGGTCCAGATAAATCTCATTTGCAGGTTTTTGCTTACCTTGCAACTTCTACATTATTAAAACGTAGGCAACTCAAACCGGCCCTGGCTATCTTAACCAAACATGAATGTTAAATACAGATGGGGATATCCCTTATCCTCATTTTTCAGTCTGGCACAAAGTCTTATGTTGCGCACGACTTGGAGAAGTGTTGTGCACCCCTGCTCAGCCTGAATTTCATTACAGAATCTAACACATTAAAATCTCCTGCCTTGGGATTACCTCAAAGATCATCTAAACAATAGGCGGAAGTAACCTGCAACAAAAGACGACGGCTTCAAAAGTTACAACGGAATCCCCCAACATCACAGGAGAAAAGCCTCCAAAATACTTAATAACTGAACCTTGTGATTCTCTGGCTTATAGGACTGCCTATAACTCATCTCAAAATGAGTCTTATCAACCTAGGCCAGATATCTTGTAACCAAGTTATCCATATTCTTAAGGGTTCCTGAAAAAAGTCCCTTTTGGGCTTTGGACATTTCCAGACTCCTTACAGTTCAATCCATTGTAACTACTTTATATAGTATATTCTGTATCCTTTCATGGTTTTTGTGCAAACTTTAGCTAGAGACATTGAAGAGTATCTTTCTCAATAGTGGGGAAACCAAGGGAATTGCCTTTTTGCTCCCCTGCCCCTGGCACCGAGGTGCCCTCTGTTCTAGGTTGAGGAAGTATACAAATTAATATGTTACATAGTTACATAGTAATTGAGGTTGAAAAAATACTTGTAGCCCATCAAGTTCAACCTTTTAAGATCTCCTCTGATCTGCAATATGCAGATTAGTTGTTAATTGATACAGAGGAAGGCAAACAGAAAAAAAAAAAAAAGTGAAACTTTGCCAATTGTCTCAAAAGGAAAAAAATAATAATTAATTCCTGACCCCAATACTGGCGATCGGATCAATACTATTCCTCCCTGGATCAATACTTTCTCTCTAAACCACCAGGATAACCCTGAATGCATTTTATTTAAAAATATATCCAATCCCTTTTTAAAGTCATCTATTGAATCCGCTGTCACCACCTCCCTTGGTAGAGAATTCCACAGATTAACCACTCTTACTGCGAAGAACCCTTTTCTTTCTGTAAGGTGGAATCTTTTTACTTCTAATCTCAAAGGATGTCCTATTGTCAGCTGAAAACCTCTTGGCACAAAAAGTTCCCTTGACAAATCTGTATACTGACCCTGGATGTATATATATAGGGTAATCATATCCCCTCTTAGACACCTTTTATCTAGAGAAAATACATTTAATTTGGTTAGTTTTTCCTCATAACTTAGCCCCTCCATTTCCCTTATTAGTTTTTTGTCCTTCTCTGTACTTTTTCCAGTTCTAAAATGTCCTTTTGAAGAAGTGGAGCCCAAAACTTGACTCCGTATTCCAAATGAGGGTGTACTTGGGATTTGTATAGTGGCATAATTATATTTGCTTCCCTGGCTTCTATGCCCTTCTTAATAAATGCTAATATTTTATTTGCCTTTGCAGCTGCTGCTTGGCTTTGAGCACTGTTACCTAGGTGGTTGTCCACAAGCACTCCCAAATCCCTTTCAATATCTAATACCCCTATATTTGCTCCATTAAGATTATAAATTGCATGGCTATGTTTTCTCCCCAGATGCTTAACCTTACATTTATACATATTAAATCTCATCTGCCATTTAATGCCCATTTCTCTAATTTTCCAAACCTACTTCTAAGTCATTAATAAATATGTTAAAAAGTAGAGGACCTAATACTGAACCCTAAGGAACCCCACTTACCACATTAGTCCAATCTGAGTTGCATTTACCACAACCCTTTGCTTCCTGTCTTTTAGCCTTACTGCAATTCCTGTATCCCTTAGTTTGCACAATACTCTCCCATGTGGCACTGTATCAAAAGCCTTTGCAAAATCTAAAAAGGCTACATCCATTGAGTTGCCCTGATCCAAGTTCCCACTAACCTCCTCATAGAAACTAATAAGGTTTGTTTGACATGACCTATCCCTCATAAATCCATGCTATCTCCTACTTATAATCCTGTTCAAATAGACATATTCTTGTATAGTATCCCTTATTAACCCTTCTAAAAGCTTTCCCACTACAGAAGTGAGGCTTACAGGTCTATAATTCCCAAATTTTGCTCTTGCTCCCTTCTTGAATATAGGTATCACCTCTGCCTTTCTCCAGTCATCTGGTAGAGACCCTGTGTTGAGTGAATCTTGAAAAATTAAATATAATAGTTTGGCTATTACAGAACCCAGTTCCCTCAGTACCCTTGGATGTATTCCATCAGGACCCGTGGCTTTATTGACATTTATTTTTTCCAACCTCTTTTGGATTACTTCCTGCGTTAACCAATTATTTGGCAAATGTAGTGTAGCCCCATTATGTTGCAGTGTCCCAACCACTGGTACCTCCCTTGTGTATGCCGAAGAAAATAACGTATTTAGCTCATCTGCCTTTTCCTGGTCACTAATTATCAGACGGCCTGTGTCACATTGTAATGTTCCTAAAGCTTCCTTCCTCGTCTTCTTCCCATTAATATACTTAAAAAATATTTTACGGTTAGTCTTACTCTCTTTTGCAATTCATTTTTCATTTTATATTTTAGCCAGTCTAATAGCTCTTTTGCAAGCCTTGTTGATTTCCTTGTACTCCTGTTAACCAGTCTCTGTCTCCTCTTGTTTGTATAATTGAAATGCCTGTTTTTTACTCCGTATCTTGATCTTTAAATCATTGTTAAGCCACATTGGATGGGATTTACTGTATGTATATTTAGTAAGGATTTAAATGTAGTCCATTTATGTTCAGTATTTTTACCTATCAGTTCTCTGTCCCAGTCTATACTTTGTATTGCTGCCCTTAGACCATTAAAATCTGCCCTTTTAAAATTAGGAGTTTTGTTGGCCCCTTAAAATTTTGTTTTTTTAATTCAATTTCAAATGACACTGTGTTGTGATCACTGTTTCTCAAAAGTTGCCCTATTCCAACATTTGATACTATATCAATATTATTTGTGATGATAAATCCAAGATGGCCCCATTTCTAGTAGGTTCTTGTATAACCTGGGCCAGATAATGATCCCTGAGTGTACTCAAGAACCTGCTCCCCTTAGCTGAGCTGCTGGTCTCATTTATCCAGTTTATTTCAGGGTAATAAAATCTCCCATTATTATAACTTGCCCATGCTTAGTTGCATTTCCAATCTGTAACAATAATTGTATTAGAAGACACTTATCCACAATTCACGCTTCTTTGGGACTCATGGATAACTTCACCTTACACTATTCCCCTAATCTGAAAGATAACGTTTTAAATAGATCTGAGGTCTTGTGTGGAGGAGGGAGCCCGTCGCCTCATTGCCAATGCCGGAAGCCGTGGATAATACGAAACCTTGGCTTCATTCAGAGAAACTAACCTGTTAGGACTAGTTTAATTTACCTTTTGCCTATTACTTGTTTGTCATAATGAAAAAAAAAAAAAAAAAGAGAAGAAAAAATTTGCGGAGGCACATGAGTCTGATCAAGCTTGCGGTCTACTGGAATGCAACTGCATGTATGATCGTACGTAAAGTAAAAATATCTTGTGCAAATGATCTAACTGATTGTATATAGTTTGATACAGACAATATCATGTCCCCTATGTAAACAGTTTTGTGAATGATCTAAACCTCTGCTTAATAAAAGCTTATTGTGAAAAAAATAAATAGATTCAGCTGCTGCTTGTCTCCACCCACGATAAGGTCAGTAAAGTGGGATTGAAGTTTGCAATATTTTGCTGTCAGTCTTTCTGACCCAACTGCAAACACAGATTCTAATTTCTATGAATTAAATATAATCCACTATAATCATTGACAGTGTGTGTGTGTGTGTGTGTGCGTGCGTTGCCTGCGCAGAGCTTACACTAACACATTTTCAGTAAATATGTTGTGTCCCAGCAGGCAATGCAGATGTAGAGCAGTCAAAGGGAGAGAGAGCATAGAGAGGGCAGAGAGAGAGAGACACACACACATGCAGAGGACACAGAGACAGGACACAGAAAGAGAGAGAGAGAGGGCACAGAGACAGAGCGAGGGCAGAGACAGAGGGCACATAGGGATGGCATAGAGAGAGGCAAGATACAGAGGGGGCACAGAGAGAGAAATAGGGCACAAAGAAAGAGGGCACACAGAGAGACAGAGGTCACAGAGACAGAGAAGGCACAAAGAGAGTCAAGGAGCACAGAGAGAGGGCAGGGGACAGAGACAGAGGGCACAGAGAGAGAGAGGACACAGAGAGAGATGGCAGGGACACAGGGCACAGTCAGAGACAGTGGGCACAGAGAGAGCACAGAGAGAGGGCACAGAGCGAGGATGCATACAGCACACAGAAAGAGAAATAGAGGGCACAGAAAGGGACAGAGAGAGAGAGAGGGTACAGCAAGAGGGCACATATAGAGAGGGCAGAGATAGAGACAGAGAGAACAGAAAGGGCACAGAGAGTGACAAATGAAACAGAGAGAGGGAGCATAGAGGGCACAGAGACAGATGGCAAAGACAGAGAGAGATGGAGGGTGAAGAGAGAGGGCAGAGACAGTGCATGATACTGTCTTTTATGACAGGCAAGTTACTAGTTACTAATAATTAGGTATAATGTCTTCAGAGCAAATCAAAAGCAAAATAAAAGACTGGGCATCCTCCTTGGATCTGAGCATGCCCA
Source organism: Discoglossus pictus (assembly GCA_027410445.1). Taxonomy (NCBI): domain Eukaryota; kingdom Metazoa; phylum Chordata; class Amphibia; order Anura; family Alytidae; genus Discoglossus; species Discoglossus pictus. Next base: position 48,353,640 of record CM050169.1, on the reverse strand, counting down.
GTTTTCATCTGCAGTCAAATTACAATGAAGACAATGACTCAGGGAAGAATCAGTAATTACTGGCACATAATATATAACACTTACCACTTCTCCAAGGGACGCGGCCGCCATGTGAACGATGGGATTCAGGTATGAAGGGCAGCGCTGATGGAGAAAACGCTTTGTAGATTCATAAGTGACGAAAAAAGCAGCAGCTGCAATAAAAACGGTCAGAATTAATTATACATTATAATAAAAATGGGACTAAAATTCCCAAATACCACGAGTGGGGTGTATTAATTACACAATTATTATTAATAAGATTCCAATTCAATTATTTAAAAAAAAAAAACATTCAATATCAAACTTACTGTCAAAGATTTAACTCAGCTGCTGCTTGTCTCCACCCACTACAATGTCAGTGAAGGGAGGGGCTTTGCATAAAATATTATGCTATTCATTGGCTGTAAAATTGCTGTTTCCTTTGGCTTTGGGGGCAGTCAGGGAGTAAATTTTTGGTCTTTCGCTGCTTTTAAAACACAATTTCCATGCCATATCCCCCTAACACCCTTTGAGAACCTTATGAGGGTGGAAGCAATTAGTTCAACTGAAGGCTGATTCTCTAATCGATATTGACTTTTGCTCCTAAAATTGTTCAACATAATTTTTACTAATTATCAATGCATAATTTAAAAAAATAGATCCTCTTGTTAGATCATTTATAAAAAAAGGTTTAATTTAATTTATATTAAATTGCATTTATACTAAAATTAATTTAATTATCTCATTTATATGAATTAATTTATATTATCACATTCATTAATTTATAGTAAATTATTTATATTAAGGTGTATTTAATTACATTAATTAATATTAAAATCCATTTAATTATATTAAATAATTTATTTATATTACTTTATTTATATTAAAATCCCTCTTGGCTATTGTGAGATGCATTTGGACGCTGTCAAACAAAAATAACTTCTAAGTCTTTGCTGCTGTGTCTGGAAGCTCCATGCAGAGATAATTGATATAAACACGACAGAAGCAAGTAATGCTGGTGCCACGCATTATTCAGTGGGAATGTAAGTTAACTCAATATTTTAAGCTTGTTTTGTATGTATGGAGCATAATATTATTATTATTATTATTATTATTATTAATAATATTAATTATTGAGTATGAGCATACCCAGTCTCTTTTTTTTTTTTGGCAGTTGACACTATTTATGCAAATATTCTACGCGTAGCACAGTCCTCGAGGGCTGGAGTAACAAATATTATATATAGTCAAATGCTGTTTATAGCTAGTCAAAATCAAACTTAGTGCTCAACACCTTACGTAAGTGACTGCAAAATGTAATAAATGTACTTTGTAAACTCTAATTTGTCATCTTTATTACTCAAATCATGCCGCATTTATTAAAAACGCAACTTTTTTCCCCTTCTATCTATGGTACAGGCTTTAGCCAGGTTTGGGGCTGCTGTCAGAGAGCCTTCCAGAAAGGAGGACCCACTGAGGTCACAGGCCTCATCTTCTACTATCCCTTTTCCTAAGATGTGATACTGGATAAGGGTGTATATATGTATATATCATAAACAGTGGCATTTGTAATGAATGATGCATGATTTGAGTAAAATTGGAGTTTTCCAAGTACATTTATTACATTTTGTAGTAAAAAAAATAATACCCTATTGTGATTACCATTGGGAAATGACCCGACAGCCGTAGAGGGGACTCCGGCATAAATCCCACGAAAACCTCCAGATTTGTAGAATCCACCAGGGCTCTGCAGTCTGGTCTTGATGGTATCAAGAGGGAAAAGTATGAGATCAACGCACATCCCGGCCGTGCCTCCTGCCTAAAGGAGACAGAAACACAACATGTCAGTGTCATGGACCAGAATAACTGGCACCTATACAGATGGTGTTGGAGTAGTAGGTGGGGTCCATCTGTAGATACACCAACACGAGACCCCCCCCCCCCCCCCTCCCACACACACACATATATATCAGTTACTTGGTCATCTGCCAGTCATGGATCCTCAATAACTGAGGATAAGAAATAATATATAATAAAATAAATAAATATATATATATACTAGCGACTTGCCCGTCAAAAAATGACAGTCAATAAAATTTGAAGCCGTGGGAATGCTATTTGAGACATAATTGAAACCGTTTTATACTGTGAGGACCTTTGGCGCTCATTGCGAGGCTTGCGCTGAATGCCTTCGGGGCTCATCGCATGCCTCATTGCGGCGCTCATTGCGAGCCTCTCATGTCGTGTACTTTTGGTCCTTTGAGGGAGGTATATATTTCTATGTATATGTAGTTAAGTAACAATGAATGATTTATTCAATTAATTAATTGTGTAAAGCATCTCGTGAGCATTTTCCGGCTTTTGTAATAGTGTATCTTGTAGGTCGTAGTGTGATGTGTAAAGTGCTACGCGTTTTGCAGTGTTTTGAGCGGTCCAGGGTCGTGTAGCCTCGTTTTCATTTTTTTCGCCGACCATTTTTTCCTCGCTTAGGCGATTTTCGGGTGCCGAAAATCATCTAAATCAAGTTAAATTTGCGTTCCAGCTCACTCACAGACGTCCTGGCTGTTGCCCCATGTTTTTGTAATTTTTTTCAAAAGTTAGACAATTATAATATGTGATTTTGCAGGCCTCATTGCAGGCCTCAAATGCGGACCTCGCGAAGCAAGTGTCCGCATTTGCAGAGGTGGAGGCTCTACAGCGCCTCACTCACCATTAAAAACAACCCAGAAAAACAGGACTTTGAAAAAAAAAAAAAAAAACAACCACGCCGCGGGAGTTTGAAAAAAAAAACAATAAAACGCACAAGGAAGAAATACGGACTTAGACAAAAAAAAAGTTACAACTTGCGGGACTTGAGGTCCCAAAAATACGAAGTTAACAGCCGAAACGCTTACATCAAAAAAAAAAAAAACACTTACAAATAAAAAAAAACATAACAAAAACATCACACACATCACTGGGGGACATCCAGGACGTCTGGGGGTGAAATTGCACGTCGAATTTAAGAAGTTTCACCTCTTGAAAATCGGCTAAGCGAGAAACAAATGGCGGCCGGAAAAAATGAAAACGACCCCAAAGCGCAGAAAACACTGACAAGGACGTACGACTTTTACAAACAACAATCATTACCCCCGGAACTTAGAGAAAAAAAAATATGAGGTCACAAAAATACAACGTTAACGGCTGAACCGCGTACATCCGCAAAAACGAAAAGCACAACAACAAAAAAATACCACAGAAAACAATCATCACACACAGCATGGGGGGCCAGCCACGACGTCTGGGAGTGAGCTTGCACGCAAATTTAAGTCGCATTTAAAAAGTTTCGGCACTCGAAAATCGGCTAAGTGAGAAGAAAAATGGCGGCCGAAAAAAATTAAAACGAGGCTAAAGGACACAGAGCCGCGAAAGTCACCGCCAGGTATGTACGAGTTAGCCAGGAACGTAGCACATAGAAAATATACCATTACAACGGACGGAAAATGCTTGCGAGCCAAGTAACACATAGAATTTTTTTTTTTTTACAACACTTACTTACAACTCATAACATTAGGATTCTAAAATGCCGCTTTACCGGTCTAAACAAACGGTTTGGCCTCGCGCACGCAGCCTATTTACACTGCACACTTGGCACATTGCTGACACTTTCTCCTCGCATGATCAACAGTCCAACTGTACATTTTCAGATGCAGGAAAATCCAAATAGAATGTTAGCTCTTTAGGATATTAATTGTTGCATATTAAATATAAATAGGAAAAGTATATTAATTTATTAATTCATATTACTTTTTTAATTCACTGTATACAAGGGGATAGGCTCACAATGAGCGCCGAAGGTCCACAAAGGAGCAAAAGACTTACATTGTGTGGCAAACAGCATTGCCATGGCTTAAAATTGTATTGCACCCATCATTTTTGACGGGCAAGTTGCTAATATATATATATTTACATAGTTACATAGTAATTGAGGCTAAAAATGTTTATTTTAGTCCATCAAGTTCAACCTTTTAAGATCTCCTCTGACCTGCAATATGCAGATTAATTGTTAATTGATCCAGAGGAAGGCAAACAGAAAAAAAACCAAGTGAAACTCAGCCAATCGTCTCAAAGGGAACAAAAAAAAAAATCCTTCCTGACCCCAGATACTGGCGATCAGATTCCTCCCTGGATCAATACTCCCTCTCTAATTAACCATGATAACCCTGAATGCCCTTTTAATTAGAAATCCAGTCCCCTTTTAAAGTTATCTATCGAATCCGCTGTCACCACCTTCTTTGGTAAAGAATTCCACAGATTAACCACCCTTACTGTGAAGAACCCTTTTCTTTTTTTAAGGTGGAATCTTTTTACTTCTAACCTCAAGGGATGTCCTCTTGTCAGGTCAAAACCTCTTAGCACAAAAAGCTCCCTTGGAAAATCTTCATACTGACCCTGGATGTATTTATATAGGGTAATCATATCCCCTCTTAGACGCAGTGTCTACCCCTGAATTTTATATTTATAAATATAAACATGTTGTGTTTTCCATGAAAGAATATTAATAATGTGAAGCTAACACAAAGAGCTTATGTACATCAGTAGATCCCATTGGCAGATAAGCATGACAGCTAGGTTACTGCTCCCTGGCTGACAAGGACAAGACCCCACATCAGTTTATTTTTGCTTTGAGAGGATCATTTTATAAAAGAAAACACACAGTTATACATTATAAAATATAACAAATAAAAAAGTGCATTTAATGCATAAAGTGCCATAACAAACAAATATACAATGACAACATATAGCAAATGGAGATGTTTTTACACATTTCCTATGTGATTTTAGCTGCTCTACATGATGGCTGAGAGCAGTTTCAATGATACCGAGTTTAGGCGGAACTTGCCCTTTAAATGTGACTTGAAACTCACCAGCAGAGAGGCCAGGAAGGGTCTGCCCTCCATGGTATAAGGAGCCTCAGTGAGGCTACCCCAGCACCAGGCTCAATGCACAAAGTCACAGCCTGGAAACATGTAGCTTCAAACATGTAGCTACACTGGGAGACATAGGACAAAGGCACGTGACCCTGGGAGCAGGAGCGCGCTGTGTGTATGGGCCCGGCACACAAAGGGTTAGCTCATAAGCGGCCTAATACACTCGCTTCTTTTTTTTTTTTTATAAACTTTATTACAAAAGACAAAATCCTATTCATTCTCATTAGAAATGAGTGTAGTGTTAGCAGAGTAAATAAATACAATTTAATACTCTAATAAAATGTGTTACAAATGACACAAATAGATTAGTGTTTCTTTAGTGACTGACTTTTGTTAGTAAAGTAATACTTTATTACAAATAACAAATTGTACCCTTCTCAACATTGAAGAATAAATAACAAGGAGCAAAATTATACTTTTTTACACAAATGAAATATATATATAAACTCGCAGACTTACATCTAAAGCGTATGGGAGACGTATAGAAGGATAATAGATATCATATGTATATTAAGGCAGGAGGTGATGAGCTTCATTATACAGATTCATTTTTAGTGAGGTTTGAAGGATTTGAGGCAGGAGGAGTCTAATGGAGCGAGGCAAGGAGTTCCAAAGAATAGGGGCAGCTCAAGAAACGTTCTGAAGGTGGGAGTGAGAGGAGGTGATTAGAGAGGAGGAAAGAAGAAAAGCGAAGATGGTGGTTGGGAGTGTACTTAGTTATAAAAGCAAACATATAACAGGGTGCATTATTTTGTGTGTGTATATATATATATATATATATATATATATATATATATATATATATATATATATATATATATATACTAGCGAATTGCCTATAAAAAGATGACAGCAATAAAATTGTAAGCCAGGCAATGCTGATCAACCCACAATGCGAGGCTGGCTTAGGCGCTCATTGCGTGCCTCTCCCTCCATGTACTTTATAGGCCTGTGTAGTTTAGGGCCCTACTGTCTTGGGTTAAGTGTTAGCGCCTGCAATGAAATTGTAAGGCTGGCAATGCTGGTTGTCATACAATGTGAGGCTTTTGGTGCTCGGTGGTTGTATTTTCAAAGTCCTACGTGCCTGGTGTGGTTAGTATAAGTGTTACGGTTTACGCCATTGTGTATTTTCTAAGATCTGCGTGACTGGCATTGTTTCATATTTTTTTACGTTTTTCGGCCGACATTTTTTTTTGTCGCTTACCCGATTTTCAAGTGACAAAATCCGGCAAATTAGGCTCAAAATCGCTTGCAACCTCACTCCCAGGCTTCCTGGCTCTCCCCCTCTGCTGTGTGTGATTTATAATATATTTATATATACACACCTTGTACCTCACAAAGTCTCCTTATCTAAGGCCATTATCTAACCCTAATGGTGGGCGGTGATAAACACTCTAAACATGTGCAGTTGGTGTTTACGTCTAATGGTGTGGGATTTAACAATTAGATAACCAGACCTATAGAACAAACTTACTTTTTTTCACCCTAAGGGTGATAGGGGGCTCCAGACATGGACTCCTTGCAGTACAGCTGCACCCACCTGACGAGGCCCAAGAGGCCGAAACGTACATCTAGGGTTTGCCTGTTCCTGTTCAGGATAGAATTGTCTGGTATTTTGGAGCTGGGTCACTCTAGTGAGTAAGACCAGACTTATATACTACAGGATCTTTCTCCCTGTGAAGGGCACAAGAGGTACCTCATTCAAATGCGATTTGGCAAATTGAATAGGGCTCTATATAAGCACAGAGCATATATTTTTACAGAAGTTTTTACTTAGTGAAGACCTTTGGATAGAAGTTCACTAACTAAAAACTTCTGTAAAAAAATATGCTCTGTGCTTATATAGAGCCCTATTCAATTGGCCAAATTGCATTTGAATGAGGATCTAAGTAGGTAACTAGACCTATAGAACAAACCCACTTAGATATTGTTCGTTCTCAGGTTGAGTGCCTCTAATTTGTTGTTACTTTAACAATTAAATGTCTCTGTGACTATTACCACATGGCATCTAAAACTTTCAATATGAGAAATGGAGAGTTCTTTAGATTACAAGGACACAGCCGTACGGTTATTCATGTAATTTATACTTAAAAGCGCTCTGTCACACTATCAAGTTATTTTTTTAAGTTATTCTTAAAGAGTCGAAAAAGAGCAGTACTGACATGCTCCATATCTCTTTGATTATTACTAATGTGAGTCCCGAAGCCAATGGCTGCTCACTTACACTCAAATGTATTTATTTTATTTTCTCGTAATAAGAGTCTTATTCATAGTAGACCTTGTGAGGATTGGCGCACCTACCTATGTTAATCCAGGATGTCACTCTCTGCTTCTGTGAGCAAACTGTGTAATTTCTGAGACCCCTCTATTTATTTTGCATCTCCCCAGAGTACGCACATCATTGTCACCATGGAGTGCATCATCCTCAGGGCGACATTAGCCGGGCGTGTGATGTTGGCACGATCAGTGCCAACCATTTCTTGAAGTTTGCCTTTGACCCTGACTGTTCTACTGATTGCTGCCTGCCCAGACCTCTTTCTTATCTTATCTGGTATCTTATTCATCACCAGGCCAAACCTTCTGCCTGTGAGCATGCTCTTGCTCATTGCCTCCTGACTGTGACCTTTAATATTTCTTCCAACCAACCCTTGACCTAGGTATTAGTGAATGGTTTTCTCTCTCTTCACAAGTTAATGTATAACAACTACCAGAGTTACAGATTTCAAGACCAACTACAACCTTCTGCCTGTGACCATGATCTTGTTGCTTGCCTCCTGACCTTGAACTAGGACTACTCTTCTACCAACCAACCCAGGTATGAGTGACATGTTTTACCTCTCTCTGTGGGCGATTCTAGAGAAGCACCAGAGCTACAAACTGCCATACCAGCCCAGCCTTCTGCCTGTGACCATGATCTTGTTGCTTGCCTCCTGACCTTGAACTAGGACTACTCTTCTGCCAACCAACCCAGGTATGAGTGACATGTTTTACCTCTCTCTGTGGGTGATTGTAGAGAAGCACCAGAGATACAAACTGCCATACCAGCCCCAGCCTTCTGCCTGTGACCATGATCTTGTTGCTTGCCTCCTGACCTTGAACTAGGGCTACTCTTCTACCAACCAACCCAGGTATGAGTGACATGTTTTACCTCTCTCTGTGGACCATTGTAGAGAAGCACCAGACCTTCAAACTGCCATACCAGCCCCAGCCTTCTGCCTGTGACCATGATCTTGCTGAATCCCTCCTGACTCTGACCTTGAACTATGACCATGACCATAAAAGATGGCTACTCATCTGCCAACCAACCTTTGACCCAGGTGTGAGTTATAGGTTTTTACTTCCCTTTGTGGGGCTTTGTAGAGCAACCACCTACAGATTGCCATACCAGTCCCAGAGAAAGTTGGTTGTAGAAGGTGAATAATGGAATCTGAATGTGAATCTGTTACAGAAATTTGGGACCCCCATCCTGAACACCCTCCACCAAAAACAAATTGTGGATTTGAAACATTCTACTTCTATATCCTCTAGTATATATCCATATTGTGTGATTAAATGTTTGTTAATGTGCTCAGCAGTCATACTGTTCTGTTATTTATCACCTTCCCTCAAATCAACAGCCGTTCCCCATTAGAGAGGCCACAACCTCTTACGTGTCGGCTCCACTGTCCTCCTGTAAATGAATGGCCGCCGCTTAATGTGATGCGGTTCGCATTAATCTTCTTGATGAGTCCTTAGTGAGATTCCTTTGACCTAAAAAAGATCATTTATAGGAGGACAAGACGGTCGCCCAATGTTATGAGTTCTGCTAAACGTGCGGAAAGACTTAAGGTACTGGTAGGTTAGTCCACTCCAATCTGTCACTTGCCATTAATACTCTTTATTTTTTCTTTATTATTATGGAAGATTGATTTGGTGCACAGACAGTTATGCATTGTCATACAAATGATAATATGCAATACTTCTTTTTTAAAGAAAGTCTAGAGCTTCTCAAAAGACCAAGGTGCCTCTAAGGCTTTTGTTTTATTATGGGAATTGTGCCCTCCGGTTGTGTACTTCCTATACAAACCCCAGTGGAACTGGTAGAGACTACATGTGACATCTTTATCTAAGAACAGTCCTTAACAGAGGTTTCTTGTGATTTTCACCAATCTCAACTGCCGGACCGGTGCTACTACACCTCCCAAAGTTTTTTTTTTTATCTAGTTATTCCAGACTCCTGGTTGAGGAATCTCATCTTAACTCAAGATTAGTAGTAGTGAGTAGTAGTAGTTGTAGTGAGTAATAATAGTAATATTGGTAGTGAGTAATAGTAGCAGTGGTAGTATTAATACTAATAGTAGTGGTACTGCGTAGTAGTAGTGGTAGTGAATAATAGTGGTAGTAGTGGTAGTGAGTAATAGTAGTAATAGTGGAAGTGAGTAATAGTAGTAGAAGTGGTAGTGGTAATAGTGGTGGTGGTAGTAATAGTAGTAGTAGTAATAGTGGTGATAGTAGTGGTAGTATGTAACAATAGTAGTGGTGAAAGTGAGTAATAGTACTACTACCACTACTAGTGTGGTGGTAGAAATAGTAGTAATAGTGGAAATTAGTAACACTAATAGTAGTGGTAATGTGTAATAGTAGTAGAAGTGGGATTGAGTGATAGTAATGGTAGTAGTCGTGGTAGTGAGCAATAATAGTAGTAGTAGTGGAAGTGAATAATAGTAGTAGTAATAATGGTAGTAGTGGTAGTAAGTAATAGTTGTAGTGGTGAAGGTGAATAGTAGTAGTAGTAGTATAGTTAGTAGTGGCAGTGAGTAACAGTAATAGTAGTGGTAGTGAGTAATAGTAGTAGTTGTGATAATTAGTAACAGTAGACGTGGCAGTGACTAATAGTAGCAATAATAGTGGCAGTAGCGATAGTAAGTAATGGTAGTAGTGATGAAAGTAAGTAGTAGTAATGGTAGTAGTGGTAGTGAGTAATAGCCTTTACAAGTGGTAGTGAGTAATAGTTGTTGTAGTAGTAGTTGTGTAGTAGTAGTTGTGGTAATAAGTAGCAGTAGTAGTGGCAGTGAGTAATAGTAGTAGTAATAGTGGTAGTAGTGGTAGTGAGTAATAGTTGTAATGGTGAAAGTGAGGAGTAATAGTTGTAGTATTGGTAGTAGTGGTAGTGAGTAATAGTAATATTAGTGGTAGTAAGTAATAGCAGTAGTAGTGTCTCTTCCCCCCTCCTCATTCTCAACCTCCCTCCTCAACCCCACTCCTCATCCTCAACCTCCCTCCTCAACCCCCTCCTCCTCAACCTCCCTCCTCAACCCCCTCCTACTCAACCTCCCTCCTCAACCCCCCATCCTCATCCTCAATCCCCCCATCATCAACCCCCTCCTCAACCTCAACCCCCCTCCTCATCCTCAACCCCCTCCTCAACCTCCCTCCTCATCCTCAGCCTCCCTCCTCATCCTCAGCCTCCCTCCTCAACCTCCCTCCTCAACCTCCATCCTCAACCTCAACCCCCCCATCCTCAACCCCCTCCTCATCCTCCCTCCTCATCCTCAACCTCCCTCCTCAACCTCAACCCCCCCATCCTCAACCCCCCATCCTCAAACCTCCCATCCTCACCCCCCTCAACCTCCCTCCTCATCCTCAACCCCCCTCCTCATCCTCAACCCCCTCCTCAACCTCAATCCCCCCATCCTCAACCCCCCCATCCTCAACTTCAACCCCCCTATCCTCAACCTCAACCCCCCTCCTCAACCCCCCCCCCTCATTCTACCCCTCTAAATACCCCCCCCTCCCTTTCCCCTCACTTACCTGCATCTGAAGGAGCGGAGGCCAGAGCAGGAGCTGCAGATGCAGGTAAGTGAGGGGAAAGGGAGCGGGGGAGTATTTAGAGGGGTAGAATGAGTGGGGGGTAGAATGAGGGGGGGTTAGAATGAGGAGGGGGGGTTAGAATGAGGAGGGGGGGGTTGAGGATGAGGGGGGGTTGAGGATGAGGAGGGGGAGGGAAAGAGACACGGGGGCGTAGAGAGACACGGGGGGGTAGGGAGACACGGGGTGTAGAGAGACACGGGAGGGGAGAGAGACACGGGAGGGGAGAGTGACTTGAGTATAAGCCGAGGGGGGCCTTTTTAGCTTTAAAAAAAGGGCTGAAAAACTCGGCTTATACTCGAGTATATACGGTATGTGAAAACTTTGAGTTTGGCTAAGAGCTGGAAAAAAAGTAATATAAATAGTTTTTAATTAGAGAAAAAAAAAATTGAGTTACAAGTTTGCTCTTTAAGTATCTTTATTGAAAGATCAAGAATTATAACATTAATTAGAAAAAAATGGAGAATGTTAAATATACAATTAATTAATAGACTCAAGTTTCCTTAAAATATGAATAAAGTCAAGAATCTATATTATTTACAGATTTTGTTTAAAATATCATAATTAATCATTTTATATTAATGATTTATGGACAGGTTTTCCTCCTATTAAGTTCCCAGGTGGGCTACTAATACCTGGCTGTCTGTCCCACCATCTGCTTCAGTAACAATTCACAACAATTAACATTGAAGAGAAATTAATCCAAAATTGCCAAATTCATTATTGCCAGGTCAGGGCGGTGGGAGCAGATTCAGGAAGCGATTGGTTCTGTCTATTGTTACAAGATCAGTGGAGATAATTGGTGATAATTGCTGATTAAACAGGAATTACAAGCTACAAATGTTACGTAAAGTCGTTAAAAAAATATAATTAATTGGCAATTGCAAAACTTGAACTCATCAACTAAAATTATAGTGTAACGTATGATTGACAGGTCCCATTTCCGAGCCCAAAAATAATGGGCAAATGTCCTCTGAAGGTGTATTTATTCATCTTAATAGTAAATATGTTTTATTGAAAATATATTTATTCAGAAAATGGGAAGTGTAATGGGGTTTAAGGTCCAGTTTAGCACTTTGTACTTCCAAGAATACTATTAGCATATATTTTTTAAAGAAGTTTTTAGTTAGTAAACATCTATCCAAAAGCAAGGTTTTCACTAACTAAAAACTTCTTTAAAAAATATATGTTATGTGCTTATTTAGAGCCCTATTCAATTGGCCATATTGCAATTGAATGAGGGCCTATGTTTAGATACTAGGGTTATCACAGTATTTACTAAGGATATGGAGAAGAGTAGATAGATCTCTGCTCGTAGATACTAAGGCAATCTCGGTATTTACTAAGGATAATGGAGAAGAGTAGATAGATGTCTGCTAGTAGATTATGAGGCCATCACTGTATTTACTAAGGATACAAAGAAGAGTAGATATATCTCTGCTTGTAGATACTGCGGTCATCACTGTATTTACTAAGGATACAGAGAAGAGTAGATAGATCTCTGCTCATAGATACTAGGGCCATCATGATATTTACTAAGGATAATGGAGAAGAGTAGATAGATTTCTGCTAGTAGATACTAGGGCCATCACTGTATTTAGCAAGGATATGGAGAAGAGTAGATATATCTCTGCTTGTAGATACTGGGGTCATCACGGTATTTACTAAGGATACAGAGAAGAGTTTATAGATCTCTGCTAATAGATACTAGGGCTATCATGGTATTTACTGATGATAATGGAGAAGAGTAAATACATGTCTGCTAGTAGATACTGTTTTTTGCTAAGGATATGGAGCTGTATGCTGTGGCCCACTGGATGAAGGAACTGGCAATCTACTCCAGTATCTCTGCCATGAAAACCAAGTGGATCTGCATAGTGTGTTGTAGTCCATGTGGTCACAGAGAGTTGGACATGACTGAGCGACACACACACACACATACTGCAATGGCTTAATAAATGGGTAGGCAAGTTCAGCAGGCTAGGATTTGAGGATAACCCTGTAGTGTACAGGCGAGACTATTACTTCTTTAGTCATCCTAATTGACAGAAAGGAAATCCTCAAATCCCGTCCTGTGTGTGGCTCCCAAGGAATGACCTGTTCTACCCCTGGTCTATTAGGTGTACAATTATTGACACCCCCTCTTTCTGATGTAATCTCTCTATTCTGCTTGTACAGCCATCCATAAAATATTAGACACAAAATAAAAAAATATATATAACAATTTATATTGATATAAAATAACCCATTAAAACTAAAATACATAATTACACTACATCAGGGGTGGGCCAATTCAGTCCTGGAGAGCCCCACATTGGCCAGGATTGGAGGATTTCCTTTCTGTGCAGAGGTGTCAATCAGTGTGACTGAAGAAGCGATGGACTCAAATCCTGGCCTGTGTGGGCTCTCCAGAACCGAACGTGCCCCCCTGCTCTTAATAACTAAAGAGTAGTATGCAGGAAAGCTCCCTTAGCAGTGTGTCCTATTGCATTTATATGTTATGGGGAATTAATCCAATAGAAGTTAGAATTAATTCCATAATTACACACTTCTCCTTTAACGAAATGCTAAGCATTTTATTAATTTATTTAAAAACATATCACTACTTCGTATCTTCCAGTGTTATCCCAAATTGCATTGTTAGAGATTATGGTCTGCATTCATTTTTTTATGCATTTTTTTGTTTTAGCAACCATTGACTGCACCTCACTGTTCACTTTAGGGACATCCTTTCAGGTCCTGAAAGAACCATAAACGGAGACATCAACATTTATTGTTTTACTAACTAAACAATAAGCTGTATTACTATATTCCCACTAAATTATGCTAATAGTCAGACTCAAAGTTTTCATATATTTATTTTCTCATTGTGCAGTGGTCTTTTAAAATATTTAAGTAAACCAAAGGTAATCAGCTGCCATTTTTTGGATTGCAACCAACAAACTGTATTGTTATCTGAGTGTGATTGTGATTTTAGCTAGAAATGTTTAAAGATAAACTTGATGATATAAAAGCTTTTATATTTCTTTATCTATATACATATATACAAATTATTATATATATACTAGCGACTTGCACGTCAATAATGACGGCAATAAAATGTGAAGCCTGGCAATGCTGTTTGCCACACAATGCAAATTTCTGCCCCTCTGACCACCTTTGGCGCTCATTGCGAGTCTCTCCTCCCATCTACTTCAGCGCTAATTACAGGCCTCGACAACTTGCAACTTTTGTGCTTGGGAATGCCATGTGTCTCTTTCCACCATCTCCCCCCTGTCCCTTCCCTGTGTCTTTCTCCTCTGTGTGTCTGGTGAATAGTTGTGTGGCGCGTGCCGACTGCCGTTAGTTTTAATTTCAAAGTCCTACGTGCCTGGCGAAGTTAGTTACATAGTTACATAGGGCCTCATTCAATTGCGATTTGGCCAATTGAATAAGGCTCTAAATAAGCCCATAGCATATTTTTTTTAAAGAAGTTTTTAGTTAGTGAAAAGCTTGCTTTTGTATAGATGTTTACTTACTAAAAACTTCTTTAAAAAATATATGTTATGTGCTTATTTAGACCCCTATTCAATTGGCCAAATTGCAATTGAATGAGGGCCATAGTAATTAAGGTTGAAAAAAGACATTCAGTCCATCAAGTTCAACCGTTTAAGATCTCCTCTGATCTGCAATATGCGGATTAAATATTAATTAGTTAGTTGTTAATTATTATTAATCAATTATTTAATTATTTATTTTTTATTTTATTTGTAATTATTAATTAATCCAGAGGAAGGCAAACAGAAAAAAAAAAAACAAGTAAGACTAAGCCAATCTTCTCAATTTTTTTTTTATTTCTTCCTGACCCCAGACACTGGCGATCGGATTACTTCCTGGATCAATACTGTCTCTCTTATTATCCATGATAACCCTGAATTCCTTTTTTAATCACATATATAGTTGTGAGCGTACGAGTTGTTGCTAACGCTGCGGGGCAGTGGCCGAGGGTCTCAGTTGCTGGCATGGAGCGCCGTAGGCGCACCATGCCAGCACCTGAGGACCTCGCAAAGCGAGGGCCGCAGTTGCTGGCATGGAGCGCCGAAGGCGCTCCATGCCAGCAACTGCGACCCTCGCAAACTTCACGTCGCAAACCAAACAGCACGACACACACATTACGACACTCGCAAACAACATACGACACACGTTCACACACATTACGGCCTCGCAACACTCGGACGCAACTCGCGAACATTACAAAACACAATACATACACACAGCACATACATAAAAACCTTACCTACACCAAGAGGGAGCACCCAGGACCTCAAAAATACAACTTACACCTCGATTTTACTTGAAATAAAACAGTTTAGAGACTAAAAAAAAATCTAAGCGAGAGAAAAAATGGCCGCCGAACAAAACGAAAACGAGGCTACAGCACTCTAAACTCGCAAAACACCACAAGAAACTCACAAAACACCACAACAAACTCGCAAAACGCAACAAACGACCTACGGATATTCATACCACACAGTGCACACATTCAGCATGCTTACACAGCAGCTCCACACCACTAATGCTGCAGCAACATCAACACAGATTGCCAGCTCTTCATCACAATGCTTCAAAATAGGTACAGTATATTCATTTAGTAATGTATTACATATTTCATTATTATACACCAAACAGCATTAGCTACCTTACAATTTCATTGCCGTCATTTTTAGACCGGCAATTCGCTAGTTATAAATAAATCCAGTCCCCTTTTGAAGTTATCTATCAAATCGGCTGTCACCACCTCCTTTGGTAGAGAATTCCACAGATTAACCACCCTTACTGTGAAGAACCCTTTTCTTTCTTTAAGGTGGAATCGTTTTACTTCTAAACTCAAGGGATGTCCTCTTGTCAGTTGAAAACCTCTTGGCACAAAAAGCTCCCTTGACAAATCTTTATACTGGCCCTGGATGTATTTATATAAGGTAATCATATCTCCTCTTAGACGCCTTTTTTTCTAGAAAAAATATGTTTAATTTGGTTAGTCTTTCTTCATAACTTAGCCCCTCCATTCCCCTTATTAGTTTTGTTGCCCTGCTCTGTACCTTTTCCAGCTCTAAAATGTCCTTTTTATGAAGTGGTGCCCAAAATTGTACTCCATATTCCAAATGAGGTCGTACTAGAGATTTGTATAGTGGCAGAATTATATTTACTTCCCTTGCTTCTATACCCTTCTTACTACATGCTAATATTTTATTTGCCTTTGCTGCTGCTGCTTGGCTTTGAGCATTGTTACCTAGGTGGTTGTCCACAAGCACTCCCAAATCCCTTTCAATATCTGATACACCTAGATTTTCTCTGTTAAGATTATAAATTTCATGGCTATTTTTCCTTCCCAGATGCATAACTTTACATTTATTCGTATTAAATCTCATATGCCATTTAGATGCCCATTCCTCAATTTTATGTAAATCCCTTTGGATTTATCTGATTTAATTACCTTCCACAACTTCGTGTCATCAGCGACAATACTTCGTGTCATCAGCGACAATACTTTCCAATCCCACCTCTAAGTCGTTAATAAATATGTTAAAAAGGAGGGGACCTAATACTGAACCCTGAGGAACCCCACTTACCACATTAGTCCAATCGGAGTATGTTCCATTTACAACAACCCTTTGCTTCCTGTCTTTTAGCCAGCTCTCAATCTATGAGCAGATATTTACTGCAATTCCTATATCTTTTTGTTTGCACAATAGTCTCCCATGTGGGACTGTATCAAAAGCCTTTGCAAAATCCAAAAACACTACATCCACTGAGTTGCCTTGATCCAGGTTCCTACTAACCTCCTCATAGAAACTAATTAGACTTGTTTGACATGACCTATCCCTCATAAATCCATGTTGACTCCTATTTATAATCCTGTTCAAATAGACATATTCTTGTATATAATCGCTTATTAACCCTTCTAAAAGATTCCTCACTACAGAAGTGAGGCTCACTGGTCTATAATTCCCCGTATTTGCTCTTGCTCCCTTTTTAAATATAGGTATCACATCTGCTTTTCTCCAGTCATCTGGTAGAGACCCGGTGTTGAGTGAATCTTGAAATTAAATATAATGGTTTGGCTATTACAGAACCCAGTTCCCTTAGTACCCTTGGATGTATTCCATCAGGACCCAGGGCTTTATTAACATTTATTTTTTTCCAACCTCTTTTGGATTACTTCCTGTGTTAACCAATTATTTGGCAAAGCTAGTGTAGCCCCATTATGTTGCAGCATCCCAACCACTGGTACCTCCCTTATGTATACCGAAGAAAATAACCTATTTAGCTCATCTGCCTTTTCCTGGTCACTAATTATCAGACGGCCTTTGTCACATTGTAATGTTCCTATAGCTTCCTTCCTCGCCTTCTTCCCATAAACATACTTAAAAAATATTTTAGGCTTAGTCTTACTCTCTTTGCAATTAATTTTTCATTGTCTATTTTAGCCAGTCTAATAGCGCTTTTGCAAGCTTGGTGTAAGTGGTGTAAGTGTTACTGTCTTTACCGTTGTGTATTTTCTAAGTCCCGGGTGCCTGGCGTTATTGGTGTAAGTGTTACTGTCTTTGCCGTTGTGTATTTTCTAAGTCCTGCGTGCCTGGCGTTGTTTGGCTGTGTCCCGCGTGCCTGGCGTTGTTGGTGTAAGTGTTACTGTCTTATGCGTTGTGTATTTTCTGCGTGCCTGGCCTTGCTGAGCCTTGTTTTCATCCTGTTTCATAATTTTTACTTTTTTCGGCCGCCATTTATTTCCCTCTTTAGCGATTTTCGATCGTTAAAAAAGACAAAAAAATGCCTCAAATTAAGTTGCAACATCTCTCACAGGCTCTCTGGCTCTCCCCCTGTGCTTTGTGTGAGGTTGTAAGGGAATTTGAGGCATATTTGTGTTTTTGCCGTCTTTTCCAGTTCGGTGGTTCGGCAGTTAAAGTTGTATTTTTTGCGAGCTCGTGCCTCAATGGCTCGCCTCACTTCATGAGGCTCGCAAGCGTGACCACAACTAGCAGTTTGACAACTATTATATGTGATATTTAATATTACATTTATATGTGGCTCAATATCTAAGGCCTCGCATACGGCCATAAACCAACTTAAGCCAGCCCGAACAGCATAATATTTATCTTAAACTCTAACTTTCCTTACTATTTTTTTTCCAGAGGGTGTTTGCTTTTAAATAAGTAGCAGTTGTAAAACAAAATATACTAAAGTTTCAGATTACTTTCAGAGGATGTTTACAGTGGAAGAATAATATATTCTACCCATGGTCGGATTTCTCACTAGGCAAAAAAGGCAGCTGCTTAATGGGAGCCTCCCTGAGAGAGACGCCTCATTTGTCTACAAGCATATGTAAATTTTAGTTTATTTAACGTTAAAAGATAGCCATTACTTTCTCTAGCCAGTGATTGATAGCATGTTCTTTGTTTGGGGGTGGAGTTTTGCAGTGTGCTGCACTATAATAAAACAAAAAAGGCACGAAAGAGTGTGGACAAGTTAAATGTACTCCTTCATTGACATTGACATGCAGAAGGTATTATGCTAGCTCTGCCTCTCACTTCCTGCCTACCGCCAAGCTTTCCTCCTCTCTCAGGTCCTGAAAGCACCATAATCAGTTCACTGGTTAGCTTCTCTCAGCATGCTACTGCTCCTATATTAGAATTAGCATACCAAACTGACTTGATAGTCCTACAGGTGTTGGTGGAGAAACATGGGGAAGAGAGATACACACGTGATTGTCACCCAGTGGGGTGGCTAAGGAATTTGTGTTTAAGGGTGCCACATATATAAATCCGGGCCAAATTTTAAACATATTTGCAACATTTCAGATAAGACCAACATTTAGATTTTATTTTCTCTCCCTCTGTGTGATTATTTTGTAAAACTCTGAACTCCTTTATTAAAGAGAACGCTAATACTTGATTTTGTTTTGTAACTTTGTAACCGCATCACTTTGATACATAATCTCAATACCTGAAAATGAATCGCGTCCAGACAAAACAACCCTCCTCTTTCGGTCGATCTAATTAACTTCTGTAATAGAATTAATCAGCGCCTGAAATACCACGCTCACACAGGGTACTAAAAAAAACGCGATCTGTCTCTAAATACAATTACATTGACACTCTCAATTACACGCCTCACTTACTTTATAAATTACTGTCTCATATTGAACTGCTCACAGACTAAGTCGCTTTGTTCAATGAAATCATAAAAGTGTTTACAAGTATATATAGAAGTGCTGCTATATAAGCTGCCGCGCCAAATTAATCGCACTCAATAAAAGAATAGGCGCCGGTCAGTAAATCTGCGTTTTTTTCCAGTGTTTGGAAATAATGGGAAAAAAATAAGTAATTTTAAACTTAAAAAAAAAACACAATAAAATACTTGTATTTAAGAAGATTAATTTATTGCAATGTCTAGGTCACTAGACCTTGTATGTGGTTTTTTAGCTTTCGGGAACTGATTAAAAAATTATCCTCGTTAAAAACTGGTTAATTATTAAAAAGAGGGTGGAATGTTGTGAAGAGTTTTGATACAATGTTACTTACCTTCTATGTAACTATTCCAAAATGTATCTGTAAATTAGGTTATAATTATCAATATAAAGTGTAGAAGCATTAATGGGTAACTGCCATGGGTGTAGGAACTTGGAAGGGGAACGAGGGGGACAAATCCCCCCCCCCCCCCAGATTTTTCAATGTGTGTGTTTATGTGTAGAGAAGTAGCTATTGAGGTATTTTTACCTTGCAAAAGTATTCACCCCCTTGACTTTTTACCTGTTTTGTAACATTACAGCCTTAAGATCAATGTTTTGTTAATCTGAATTTTATGTGATGGATCAGAACACAATAGTCTAAGTTGGTGAAGTGAAATGAGAAAAATATATACATAAAACTATTTTTTAGAAATAGAAAACAGAAAATCTGCATGTGCGTATGTATTCACCCCCTTTCGTCTGAAGCCCATAAAAGCTCTGGTGCAACCAATTACCTTCAGAAGTCACATAATTAGTGAAATGATGTCCACCTGTGTGCAACCTAAGTGTCACATGATGTGTCATTACATATACACAAATTTTTTGAAAGGCCCAAGAGGCTGCAACAACTAAGCAAGAGGCACCACTAACCAAACACTGCCATGAAGACCAAGGAACTCTCCAAACAAGTAAGGGACAATGTTGTTGAGAAGTACAAGTCAGGGTTAGGTTATAAAAAAATATCCAAATCTTTGATGATCCCCAGGAGCACCATCAAATCTATCATAACCAAATGGAAAGAACATGGCACAAAAGCAAACCTGCCAAGAGACGGCCGCCCACCAAAACTCACGGGCCGGGCAAGGAGGGCATTAATAAGAGAGGCAGCACAGAGACCTAAGGTAACCCTGGAGGAGCTACAGAGTTCCACAGCAGAGACTGGAGTATTTGTATATAGGACGACAATAAGACGTACGCTCCATAGAGTTGGGCTTTATGGCAGAGTGGCCAGAAGAAAGCCATTACTTTCAGCAAAAAACAAAATGGCACGTTTTGAGTTTGCAAAAAGGCATGTGGGAGACTCCCAAAATGTATGGAGGAAGGTGCTCTGGTCTGATGAGACTAAAATGTAACCTTTCATCCATCAAAGAAAATGCTACGTCTGGCGCAAACCCAACACATCACATCAACCAAAGATCACCATCCCCACAGTGAAACATGGTGGTGGCAACATCATGCTGTGGGGATGTTTTTCAGCAGCCGGGGTTGGGAAACTGGTCAGAGTTGAGGGAAAGATGGATGGTGCTAAATACAGGGATAATCTTGACCAAAACCCTTTACCACTCTATGCGTGATTTGAGGCTAGGACGGAGGTTCACCTTCCAGCAGGACAGTGACCCCAAACACACTGCTAAAGCAACACTTGGGTGGTTTAAGGGGAAACATGTAAATGTGTTGGAATGGCCTAGTCAAAGCCCGGACCTCAATCCAATAGAAAACCTGTGGTCAGATTTACAGATTACTCTTCACAAGAGCAAACCATCCAACTTGAAGGAGCTGGAGCAGTTTTGCAAGGAGGAATGGGCAAGAATCCCAGTGGTAAGATGTGGTAAGCTCATAGAGACTTATCCAAAGCGACTTGGAGCTGTGATTGCTGCAAAAGGTGGCTCTACAAAGTATTGACTTTAGGGGGGTGAATAGTTATGCACATTGACTTTTTCTGTTATTTTGTCCTATTTGTTGTTTGCTTCACAATAAAAATAAAAAAAAACATCTTCAAACTTGTGGGCATGTTCTTTATTAAATGATTAATAAATTAAATTATTAATAAATTAAATGATGCAAATCCTCAAACAATCCATGTTAATTCCAGGTTGTGAGGCAGCAAAACACGAAAAATGCCAAGGGGGTGAATACTTTTGCAGGCACTGTATTTAGTTTGTCATACAGTGGGGCTTTAACAATTAGCTTCACAAGCTGCAGAGTACCATAACTGTGATAAATAAGCTACAGGGTACAAGGTGTGTACATAGAAAGGGTTAACCAAAACATCCTATTTTTTAACAAAAGTTGTAATTTACTATTTAAATAAAAAGCAAAAAAGCAAAACATTGATATTAAAAACAATTGTTACAGGGATACAATGTATATAAATATTTACTTCCAGTGGATCTAGTCGAGCCAAACACAGTCAAGGAATATAAACATAAGGTTGACCAGAGGGTTAATTCAGCCAAACTATTAAGTAGATATAATAGGAAGGCACAACATGATTTTTTTGTATTTGCTCTCAAATCTATGTTGGAGACTTCGATGCGTCATCATGAAGAGTGATTGAAATTAAGTGGAGAAGTAGTAAAAAAAAGCTTTATTTTTAAAATGCTGCAATGTTTACGTTTATCTTTACCTTTAATTGCCTTGACTCTTATCTTTAGTCCAGCCCAACAAGCTCTCATGTCCTGAAAGGACCATAAATTACAAGCTCATTCTAATTGCTTACATATACTCTCTTCACTATAAAAATATTTTATTTCCAGAAAAAATAAAATGTCTGAACATACAAGAGTGGGTTGCTAGTTTCTTCTCCAGAGTGGACCTCTGTGCTATGACCTGCCCATCTTGGGTGACCCTTCATGGTATAGCTCACAGCTTCACTGAGGTACCCAAGCCCTTCCACCATGATAAGGTAGTGATCCAGCTGGTGAGGGGAACGATGGGATTGGTTTATTGTTGTCTGGTCCGGTATATGAAATAAACAGCTTTTATAATGTATAATAAAATATTTTTATTAAACTATTTTTATATTATACATATATACACTCTATTTGTATAATACAATATGTTCATTTAAAACAGGGGTGGGCAAGTTCGGTCCTGGAGGGCCACACACGCCTGGATTTGAGGATATCCTTTTTGTGCACAGGTGAGTCAATCAAGATGACTATAGAAGTGATTCACTCACCTGTGCACAGCAGGGATATCATTAAATCCAGGCCTGTGTGTGGCCCCTCTTGCCCACCCCTGATTTAAAGGGACATGAAAGGCACCTGGATTTTAATAGGTATATAATATCCATTTGTTTTATTAAGAAGTGCTTATAAGCTCTGTTTTTACTGCTTCAAATCAAAGAAATAGTCCCTCTGCAATGTATGCAGACACAGACTCGGTAGGGCTGGATGTGCAGTGTAGTGTCCTAACCTATCAGGGACCATGCCTCAGCAATATGCTGCAGAGACATGGTCACTGACTGGTTAGTATGAAACACTGCACAGCAAGTACAACAGAGTCTGTGTGTTCATAAGCTGCAGAGGGCAGACCATACGGGGACTTTTTGTTTAATATTAAGCAGAAAAAGCAATGCTTATAAGCACTTCTTAATAAAATAAAGTACGTAAAAGGTGATAGATACCCAGGGATACTATATACCTAGTAACATCTAAGAACCTTCCAGATCCATAATGAAATAAATTCCTTTGATTGATTCCTTGACTTGGTGATATTCCTACATCCCTTCTTATTGTTGACATACACCCTGGGTAGTTATTCAATCAGTTTATTCAGCAAAAGCCTCCATTTAAGATATTATCCAATGTTTGATGTTTAGTCATTCAGTCATGCCCGACTCTCTGTGACCTTATGGACCACAGCCCACCAGGCAAATCTATCTTTATGTAAATGGTTGCTCTTATCCATATGGTTTTCTTGTCAAAGATCCTGGAGTGGGTTGCCAGTTCCTTAGACATGTGGACTGTGATTTGTCTTACCTCTGCTATGACCTGCCAATCTTGAGTGACCCCACATAGTATAGCTCACAGCTTCATTTACCAGCCCCTTCACCACAACAACATAGCGATCCAGTATTATCCAAAACCCTCTTCGAAATGCAACCAATATATTCTATGGTGCTTGAAAGGTCCACATGTTACATCTTGCAAGTAACATATACAGTATGTATCCACCAAATGCTACATTTATTAATATGCACTCTAAAGATTACCCTGTGGCAGACAACTGGAGAAAACAAGTATCAAATTTCCCAATTGTCTCATACAGGTCTTAGCAAGCGAGATGAGTACCAAGCAAATGACGAGTGCTGAGGTGCCACTGTACATATATCACTTATAAATGTGCAAAAAAGTTTAGTAATTATTTTATAGGATTAGACCGCCATCTAGTGGTCACACAGGACTAGTATTTCTAGATCTAGAAATGTGTTTCATGGATAGATAAATAAATGAAGAACATGAAAACACAACCACAGGAAGAAATACTGTGAAGATATTTTCAGTTAAAAGTTACATTACATTTACAGCAGCAATATGACTGGATTAAAAGCATAAGTATGACTTCATGGAAAGATCAGATAAGGCTAGGTAAAAGTTTATTTACTGTATATATATATATACTGTATATACTAGCAACTTGCCCATCGAAAATGACGGCAATACAATTTTAAGCCTGGCAATGCTGTTTGCCACACAATGGGAGCCTCTCCCCGTCTACTTTACTGGCCTAGCAATGAGCACCTTTGGCGCTCATCACGGGCCTTGAATTGAGCCCTTGTGGCGCTCATCACGGGCCTCGCAATGAGCGCATTTGGCGCTCATCACGGACCTCGCAATGAGCACCTTTGCCGCTCATCATGGGCCTCGCAATTAGCGCATTTGCTGCTCATCACGGTCCTCGCAATGAGCACTTTTGGCACTCATCACGGTCCTCGCAATGAGCACCTTTGGCGCTCATCACGGGCCTCGCAATGAGCGCCTTTGGCGGTCATTACGGGCCTCGAAATGAGTGCCTTTGGCGCTCATTACGGGCCTCGCAATGAGCGCCTTTGGCGCTCATCACGGGCCTCGCAATGAGCGCTTTTGGCGCTCATCACGGTCCTCGCAATGAGCGCTTTTGCCGCTCATTGCTGTCCTCGCAATGAGTGCCTTTGGCGGTCATTACGGGCCTCGAAATGAGCACCTTTGGCGGTCATTACGGGCCTCGGAATGAGCACTTTTGTCACTCATCAAGGGCCTCGCAATGAGCGCCTTTGGCGCTCATTACGGGCCTCGCAATGAGCGCCTTTGGTGCTCATCACGGGCCTTGCAATGAGCTCCTTTGTCTACTTCCTCCCTTGTGCCTCATTTCCCCCCTCCTCTCCCTCCCTTGTGTCTCCTTTCTCACCCCTGTGTTTTTCCCCCCTCTCCCTCCCCTGTGTCTCTTGCCCCACCTCTCCCTCCCCTGTGTCTCTTGCCCCCTCTCCCTCCCCTGTGTCTCTTTCCCCCATGTCTCTTCCCCTCCTGTGTCTCCCCCCTACCCTCTTGTCTCTTCTCCCACATTTCCCTACCCTGTGTCACTTCCCCCTCCTCTCCCTACCCTGTGTGTCTCCCCCTCCCCTGTGTCTCTTACCCCTACCTCTCCCTCCCCTGTGTCTCTTACCCCCTCCTCTCCCTCCCATGTGTCTCTCCCCCTCCTCTCCCTCCCCTGTGTCTCTTCCCTCTCCTCTCCTTATGTCACACAATGTGCATGCCCGGGGGGCGGCAATCGTAGTTGTAAAACTGCGATTTGTCGCAAGCGTGACAACGAATCGCAGTTTGACAACTAGAATATATATGCTAGACGGTGTGGAAGTCAGTAAATAAGATGATGGAAGGTTGATACGAGTATCTGAGCCATGCGGACTGGAGAGCATCAGACAGCTGCTGAAGTGTGCATGGTGGAGGACCCTCCGGCGAACATGGCGATAGAGGTAGTCACACAGGTGCCCGATGGGGTTCAAGTCCACAGAATTCTGGAGGCCAGGGAAGTACTTGGAAGTCTTCATCATGCTCCTCCAACAACTCCCGGACAATTCTGGCCATATGTTGCATTGTCCTGCTGGAAGATCTCATCCGCTTCTGGGAAGACAGTCAACATGTATGTGTGCACTTGATCTGCAAGGATACATCGATAGATAGATAGATAGATAGATAGATAGATAGATAGATAGATAGATAACCCAATCCATCAAGAGTGCCTTCCAGAAGTATGAGTGGACCCAGACAATGCCAAGTAAACATTTCCCAGACCATAACGCTGCCGCCACCAACTTGTGTTCTTCCAACAATGGTTGCAGAGTATTTGTTCTCTGAGGTTTTGTGCCTTACACGCCAATGTCCATCCAGTCGATGGAGCAGAAAATGTGACTCATCAGAGAAGGCAACCCTTTGCCAAAGAGGTTCATGTGAAGATCCCAGATAAAGGCGCTATTCAGCTCCAACCCTTCCTGCCTTTGTGCTACAGGAATTCCCCCTCTTTAAACTGACAATCATCTGCATCAGCTCAGTAAAATAACAAAAGAATTCCCTCTAAATGAACCACGCCATTGTCTATGTGTTCCCAGGAAGAGCATGTTTATTTCAGGTTACCGCAGTCAATCTCAGCAGTTACCGGATAAAGGATTTATCTCTAGTTAAATCATGGTGGGCAGAACACATTAAAATCCCCCACCCAGATTAGCATCACCTAGTCATGGAAATAGAAGAGCCAATCAAGGAAAACTGTGGGCTTGGCTTGCCCGCCTTGGGGGGCGGATCATGGGCTGCACCCACATGGAATCAGAGCGGCAACAGAACAAAGGGCCTGTAATTACCCCAACGTCCTACAGTGACATCTTGTGGACAAGAATTGGAATTGTTAATTTGGCTCGCAGTGATAAAATATCTTCACAGAAATATATCCCACTACCAAGTATTATTACAGTAAAAGCACAATACACACAATATAATAGAACATTTCATTTTCCTCAGTAACCAATATGGCTGTAACATAGTTTAATCTATAAAAGAAAAAACAATCTTCACAAGCACTTCCCCTGGTGACTCAGAGAAGAGGGGTCAATCTCCACAGATTGCCCCTGATGAGCTGGCTGCTCCATTGTGGTGTAAGTCATTGTTGGTTTTAGGAAAACAATAGTCTGCAAGAGTCCATAGTCCAGTGTCCACAAGATACAAATGCTTCAATATGCTTCAATAGGATCAGTGACACCCACCCCACACAACTTCCATGCATAGTAGGGAGTCAAGGGTATCCAGGCGTTTGTGGGAACAACTTCCTCTTAGGCCCCCAATTGTAATCCAAAAGTTGAGTGGGAGTAGCGCCAGGGGCAATCCTGGAGCATCAACTCCCAACCCAATCTCCCAAGGCCAAGGTAATGAAGCAGAATGCCAAGCTGAATAAGGAACAAAACAAATAAGAAACGGATGTAGGTTCCCAGGGTCTTGGCTCTTCTCTGACCATTGCTTGGCCTCTGTGGTTGCAGCTAGGCTCCTTGCTTTAACAGGCCCAGTGGAATCTATGCTGATTAGCAACTTCTGGGTTTACCATGGAGGATCAGTCACCTGAAAAATCGTCCCTACTGGGTCAGGAGCTTGTTTATACTCCTGTGGGGCAACAGAACCCAAGGTCAGTTGGGATCCAAAAAGCTTGACCTTGTGTCCAGTATCAGGAACTGGCACAGTCCCTGGTAGGCTTGCACCCCACATGAATGTGGGACTACTCAGGTTCTTAGGACCAGGGCCATCCTCTGACTGTAGTCCATAGTCAACCGTGTATGACAGGCTGTGGGTGTCAACCTGCCATTCTGAATCTTTAACTGGGATCAGCTTCTCCGGTGACCCCAATGGCTAATCCATCTATACGGTTCCCAAAGGCAGGGACAGTGGAACAGACTGCCATTCGGAATCAAAAACAAGGTTGTTTTTGATTGGGGAAAGAATAGCAAACAGTACCGGGTTCTCGTGCCTTGGCCCTCACCCACACAAGGAGAATTATGGCTATAATCTGCTCTTAGGCTTGTCACACTATCAGCATGCTGCTGTGAAATATTACCCTGGTCTTTTAAAAGCAGGGTCTAAGGGCTCACACCCTCCCCTGATCCTGTGTATGTCTCTGGTTCTCTAACCATCTGCATCCGCTGGCACTCCTCTAGCTGCTTGCCATCTACCACGCTTCCATCCAGGTTCTGGTGAGCATTATTGCTCCACTTTAGACTTGCTTTCACAGTGGATTTCTCTGCTTCCACTTTCACTAGGTCACAAGGGGCTGCCAGTAAAACCTCTACTCTCACCTTGGCTGTAGTGATCAGGTCTTTTGGCACCCCTATGTCTACCTCTTCCACTCAGTAAGGGCTAAGCCAGTGGTCCATGGCAATATATACTCCCGGACCACCTACTCCAGCAATTATGGGCTCTCTGAACATGGACAATCATCCAACAAGCTGTATACTTCAAGCACCTGGAGTTGCCAGGCTTCATCTTCCTCATCCTCATCTGATTGGTGTGGCTCTTCAAAGTACTTGAGCCAGGTCCCACCTGGGCCCACCGCCTCACTGTTTGCTCCAAGCCTGCAGGAGCTCTCTGCCTCCACTGGCGATAGAAGCTCCATGTCCACAGAACATGAGGTATAGCAGTTATGTACCCCTCTCTAACCATCCATGACCTACCAAATAATTATTTCCAGCAGGGGCACCAACTTATCCCTTGTTATATAAGGAGACATCTTAGCCCTCCACTTCTGGAACCTCCAGTGCACCTTGTCTTCTTCAGCTGCGGATAACCTGGGGCCAGGGCATTTGGCTGGGATGACCTCACCTCTGCAGTGCTCATTCTCTGCTCTTAGCTCCTCCAAAATGTATTTGATGATAGCCATCCTTGCTGTTGGCACTGGCACCTAGATCCCACCACTGCCACCAGTTTATGAAGATCCCAGATAGGGGCGCTATTCAACTCCAACCCTTCCTGCCTTTGAGCTACAGGAATTCCCCCTCTTAAAACTGGCAATCTTCTCAGAAGCAATAGGCCTCTCGGTGATGTGTGGTCAGATCAGGACCATCTGCATCAGCTCAGTAAAATAACAAAAGTCTTCCCTCTAAATGAACCACACCATTGTCTATGTGTCCCCAGGAAGAGCATGTTTAGTTCAGGTTACTGTATTCATTCTCAGCAGTTACAAAACAAAGGATTTCTCTCTAGTTACATCATGGTGGGCAGAACACATTCACAGGGTAGTGGCAGATGATAGGCTTTACAGAGTAAAATAGTAGTGCTCTGTTACTATGTAAAGCTTATTATCTGCCACTACCCTAACCAACCCTAAGAACAAATTCAGCTAGTCTCAGCACAACAAGCATTGCCACCTGCTGACCATTACATGCGACTGGGCTGGTGGGGACATAATAGGAAATGTCCTTTTTTCGTAATGTAAAACAATAATAACGCAGCCTATAATGTATTACTTTTTATGCAAGTATGCTGCTGAGGAATCTGCCATTTTAGTTTCCAGTCATCTACTTCCTGAGGTGTCAGGAGACTTTGAATGTTGAGAGGAGGCTCTATTTGTATTAGTCTGTGATTGGCTAGTAACTGTATACCCTGTTAACTGTGTTTTCTTATCTGATCTTTATCTTATCTGATATTTAGACAACAAATTCTTTGTAATAGTATAAGTGACTGTGCCTTGTCCAGGGGTTCTCACTTTGACTGACCAAAAGTTATCCAGTGGCCAAAACAGTCCTAGTCATTGCACAACGCTCACAGATCAAAACTATGTAAATACAGGTGAGGTAATTAGAGGCCTGTTGAATACTAATTGCCTAAATCATAACCTGTCAGGTGGCGCTTGAGAAGAGGGTGGGGAATCACTATATATCATGCCATTTAATGTCGTTTTTCCACACTATAAATAAATATATTTCTAAAAAAGAACTTGTTTTAACGTGTGAAATGTTATATATTATATACTGGACATTTCCTGTTATTTGCCTGCCACCTTGTTGTTATGGTTAGAGTTAGGGAAATGGACGGCAGATAACTTTGTCCAGAGGTATTCACTTTTACTCTTTATGTCCAACATACAGGGTGTTCATGTCCAGTCCAGGTCATTCCAGGCCCCTGTGCCTGATAAGATTAAAGGAAACCCAGAAGCAGCTGACGAGAGTGAACCTTAAGCTCTCATGGTGCTGTCTATTAGACTACCTGAATCTAGTCTATTTAGGGGCCTCATACCATCAGAACAATGGGGATGAGCGCTGTGCCACTGAACCACCTGGTGGTGCAAAAAATTTACTGTGGGCAAAGAACTATTTCCTCCTCCGACGTGGCGCAACTTGAACGGCACAAGGCCATCGCTATGTTTGGCACGGGCACTTGGCCCCCCAGGGCCTCGGGCGCACCTCTCATAGCTCAAGGCCTCTTCTTTCGGTGCGCCTTATGAGCCAGATAGGAGACGGAAATAGTTTTCTGTCTGCAGTACATTTTGTGCACCACCAGGTGGTGTTGTGGCGCAGCCGCACACCCTAGTGTTCTGACAGTTTGCGACCCCAAAATAGAAACGGACTGACTACCCTGAGCTCTCCAGGTAACACAAGAACAGCTCTCAGAAAGGAGGTGGCACTACCTGAATTTACATCTGTTTTCTATCCATAAGAACAATATTTTGGTAAAATGAAACAAAAAAACAAGATTTGTAACAATTTCTGTGAACTTACTAATAAAATATCCATCCTGTTATAATATAATCATCAAATAGGTTATAAAAATTGTTACATCTTGTTTACTTTCATTGTTCCCAACCCTGGCCCTAGGATCAGTGACCATACTGGAGACCTTATCTGCTGGTCCTCAGGATTAGGAGAGTCTAACATTAAGTTGTGCAAGGTAATTAAATCAGATAATGATGTACTTTACCTCCAAAGGGTTTTGCATAAATTAGAGAAATGGGCATCTTAATTCGCAGATGAGATTTAATACGAATAAATGTAAAGTTATGCATCTGGGAAGGAAAAATAGCCATGCAATTTATAATCTTAATGGAGCAGATCTGGGTGTATCAGATATTGAAAGGGATTTGGGAGTGCTTGTGGACAACCACCTAGGTAACAGCGCTCAAAGCCAAGCAGCAGCTGCAAAGGCAAATAACATATTAGCATGTATTAAGAAGGGTATAAAAGCCAGGGAAGCAAATATAATTCTGCCACTATACAAATCTCTAGTACGCCCTCATTTGGAATATGGAGTACAATTTTGGGCACCACTTCATAAAAAGGACATTTTAGATATGGAAAAGGTACAGAGGAGGGCAACAAAACTAATAAGGGGAATGGAGGGGATAAGCTATGAAGAAATTACACTTATTTTCTCTAGAAAAAAAGGTGTCTAAGACATGATTACATTATATAAATATATCTAGGGACAGTATAAAGCTTTTTCAAGTGAACTTTTTGTACCAAGAGGTTTTCAACTGACAAGAGGACACCCTTTGAGGATAGAAGAAAAAAGATTCCACCTTAAAGAAAAGGGTAGTGACAGAGGATTTGATAGATAACTTTAAAAAGGGGACTGGAATTATTTTTGAATAAAAAGGGCATTTGGGGTTATCCAGAATAATTAGATAGGGATTATTGATCCAGGGAGGAATCCGATCGCCAGTATCTGGGGTCAGGAAGGAATTTATGTTTTTTTCACTTATGAGACAATGGGAGCAATTAATAATTAATAATTAGCAATTAACAATTATTACAGGGTAATAACTAATCCACATATTATAATGATCAGTAGAGATCTAAGAAGGTTGAACTTGATGGACTGAATGTCTTTATTCAACCTCAATTACTATGTAACTATAGGTGTCGACAGGTTACAAAGGACCGTATCTGCAGTTAAAATGCATTCTATTCAAATGCCAAATGAATGTTAAGTAAATCAAGGAAAGTATCACCCTATTAAAAATGTTCTGGATCTCACAGCCCAGCCCAATAAGCATTGGATAGTGACCAGTCAGTCCCTGTGAGCATTGGATGGTGATCAGTCAGTCCCTGTGAGCATTGGATAGTGACCAGTCAGTCCCTGTGAGCATTGGATAGTGACCAGTCAGTCCCTGTGAGCATTGGATAGTGACCAGTCAGTTCACATTAGCATTAGATGGGGAACAATCAGTTCCCATGAGCATTGTGAGGTAAAGTTGACCAGTCAGTCCCCATGAGCACTTCATGGTGACCAGTCAGTTATTTTAATAACATACCTTACAAATTTCATCAGTTTCTGTGAATTGGTTCCAAGCAATGATACAGCAGCAACACATTTTTCTGGAGGATGTGTCCTTGTAAATGTATGAGTTTCCTTTAGACCAGTTTCCATGAACATTTGAAGGTAGCCAGTAAGTCCCCATGAGCATTACAAGCTGAACAGTGAGATCCCATAAGCATTTTAATGTGACCAGTCAGTACCCATGAACACTGGTTAGTGACCAGTTAGGTCCCTTAAGCATTGGAAGTGGCCAGTCACTTCCCATGAGAATTGAAAGGTAACTAGTAAGTCCCTATGATCATTGGATGTGGACCAGTTAGTTCCCATGAGCATTGGATAGTGACCTGTCCGTTTCAATGAGCACTGGATAGGGACCAGTCAGTCTCCATGAGCATTGGAAGATGACCAGTCAGTTCCCATGAGCATTGGAAGCTGATCAATCAGTTCCCATGAATACTGGAAGGTGACCAGTAAGGTCACATGAGTATTGGAGGTTAACCAGTCAGCTCCTATGATTATTGTAAGGTAACTAGTAAGTCCCCATGATCATTGGATAGTGATCAGTCAGTTTCCATAAGCCTTGAAAGTTGACCAGTCAGTCCCAATTAGCATTAGATGGGGACCAGTCAGCTCCCATGAGCATTGGGAGGTGAAGCTGACCAGTCAGTCCCCATGAGCACTGTCAAATGTGTTGCTGCTGTATCATTGCTTAGACACCAGAAGGAATCAATTCACAGAAACTGTTGAAATTTGTAAGTTATGTTACTAAAATAACTGACTGATCACCATGCAATGCTCATGGGGACTGACTGGTCGACTTCACCGCCCATTGCTCATGGGAACTGACTGGTCCCCATCTAATGCTCATTGGAACTGACTGATCACTATCCGATGCTTATAGAAACTGACTGATCACTATTCAATGCTCATGGGGATTTACTAGTTACCTTACAATGCTTATGGGAACTGACTAACTAGTAAGTCCCCACGAGCATTGGAGAGTGATCAGTTAGTCCCCATAAGCTTTGGATAGTGATCAGTCAGTTTCCATGAGCATTGAAAGTTGACCAGTCAGTTCACATGAATACTGGAAGCTGACCAGTCAGGTCCCATGAGTATTGGAGGTTAACCAGTCAGTTCCTATGATCACTGGAAGGTAACTAGTAAATCCCTATGAGCATTGGATTGTGACCTGTCAGTCCCATGAGCATATGATAGTGATCAGTCAGTTTCCATAAGCATTAAAAGTTGACCAGTCAGTTCTCATGAACACTGGATGATCACTAGGCAGTTCCCATGAGCACTGGAAGGTGATTAATCAGTCCCATAATCACTGAAAGCTGACCAGTCACTTCCAATGAACATTGGAAGATGACCAGTCAGTTCCCATGATCTTTGGAAGGTAACTGATCATTTCCCATGAGCACTGAAAGGTGACCAGTCAGTTCCAAATGGATATTGGATGGTGACCAGTCAGTTCCCATCAGCATTGGAAGGTGGCCAGTCAGTTTCCATAAAACACTGAAAGGTTACCAGTCAGTTCCCAAGATCATTGGAAGGTTACTAGTAAGCCCACATGAGCACTGGATCTTGCCCAGTTCCCATGAGTACTGGATGGTGAACAATCAGTCCCCATCAGCATATGGTGGTGACAAGTCAGTTCCAATGAGCTCTGAAAGGTATCCAGTTAGCAAATCCGGGGAATTATAGACCAGTGAGTCCCACTTCTGTAGTGGGGAATCTTTTAGAAGGGTTAATAATGGATAAGGTACAATAATATGTCTATCTTAGCAGCATTATAAGTAGGAGACATGGATTTATGAGGGATAGTTCATAACAAACAAATCTAATTAGTTTCTATGAGGAGGTTAGTAGGAACCTGGATCAAGGCAACTCAGTGCATGTAGTCTTGTTGGATTTTGCCATTGCTTTTGATACAGTGCCACGTGGGAGACTATTGGGCAAACTAGGGGATACAGGAATTGCAGTAAATATCAGCTCATGGATTGAAAGCTGTCTAAAAGACAGGAAGCAAAGGGTTGTTAATGTGGTAAGTGGGGTTCCTCAGGGTTCAGTATTAGGTCCACTCCTTTTTGACATATTTATTAACGACTTAGAGGTGGGACTGGAATGTAGTGTCTCCGTTTTTGCCAATGACACTAAGATAATGGTGTACTTTCCCTCCCAAGGGATTTATATAAATTAGAGAAATGGGCAACTAAATAGCAGATGAGATTTAATATGAATAAATGTAAAGTGAGAAAATCTAGGGTTATCGGATATTGAAAGGGATTTGGGAGTGCTTGTGGACAACCACCTAGGTAACAGAGCTCAATGCCAAGCAGCATCTGCAAAGGCAAATAAAATATTAGCATGTATTAAGAAGGGTATAGAAGCAAGGGAAGGCAGATATAATTCTGCCACTGTACAAATCTCTAGTACTCCCTCATTTGGAATATGGAGTACAATTTTGGGCACCACTTCATAAAAAGGAAATTTTAGAGCTGGAAAAGGTACAGAGAAGGGCAACAAAACTAATAAGGGGAATGGAGGAGCTAAGTTATGAGAAGAAAGACTAACCAAATTAAACTTATTGTCTCTAGAAAAAAGGCATCTAAGAGGAGATATGATTATCTTATATAAATACATCTAGGGTCAATACAAGGCTTTGTCAAGTGAGCTCAAGTGAGAGGGTTTCAACTGACAAGAGGACATCCTTTGAGGTTAGAAGTAAAAAGATTCCACCTTAAAGAAAGAAAAGGGTTCTTCACAGTAAGGGTGGTTAATCTGTGGAATTCTCTGCCAAAGGAGGTGGTGACAGCGGATTCGATAGATAACTTTAAAAGGGGACTGAAAATATTTTTAATTAAAAAGGGTATTCAGGGTTATCCTGGTTAATTAGAGAGGAGTATTTATTTATTTATTTATTCCAGGGAGGAATCCAATCACCAGTATCTGGGGGTCAGGAAGGGATTCATATTTTTTCCCCTTTTGAGACAATTGGCAAAGTTTCACTTGGGTTTTTTCTCTTTGCCTTCCTCTGGATCAATTAACAACTAATCTGCATATTGCAGATCGGAGATCTTAAAAGGAGACTGAAAGTCTTCTTTCAACCTCAATTATTATGTAACTATGTAACTATTGAAGGACAAACTATATATATATATATATATATATATATATATATATATATATATATATATATTGTGTTTTTTTGTGTTTTTTTTTCACAGCAGCTTCTATTAATCTTTGGACATTTTGGTTGTCAGTAACATGTTCATCACATTATGCTCTGTGTATTTCAGTCTTTTTTTCTAATTCTGCTAATTCACATATTCTCTATCTTGCCTTGGTAAATGAGCATTATATTATAAAACAGGTCAGCAAAGAGTAATTTTTATATTTATATTAATGGTCCATTGTATGTTTATTAGTGTTGAAAAATATCTCAATGAAAAATATATATTTGTGACCACTAGATGGCAGTGATGTTTTATACTGGTCATTATCAACTAGATGTAATATTAAGTAACAGCTACTAGATGGCGATTTGCAATTGTTTTGTTTAGTCGTTCAGTCATATCTGACTCTCTGTGACCCTATGGACTGCAGCACGTCTGGCACATCTGTCAGCCACTGTCCCTCAAGCTCATGTTCATTGCTTCATGGTGTTATGGCATTTCCTATATCACAAGCCACCTATACCAATTTGTCCAAAATAGAGATATAACTCATTTTTGCCGCATATGCAGTATAGTCCACACAAAAAAAGGATTCTCTGTAGTGGCGTTTGGTAAAGGCACACTGTAATTCAAGACAAAAGGCCCTTGTTTTTGAAGTATGTAATAAACTTACTCCATAAGCAGCTGTGTAAGACATGGACATAACATGGACATATAACATTTTTAGAGAAAATCTGAATTGTTGACATTTTATAAGAACAACAAAAAATTAGAGGTGCTCAATCTGAGAATGGACAATACCTGAAGTAAGTTTGCCCGATAGGTCTGGTTACCTACTCTGTGAGCAACCTATTTTAGCCAACTGTGCCCCTCACAGGGAGAAATAGCCTGTAGTTTATCAGTCTGGTGTCACTCAGAACAGTGGCCCAGCCCCGAAATACCAGGCAATTCTACCCTTAACAGGAGATACAGCATAACCCAGACGCGTTTCGGCCTCTGTGGGCCTCGTCAGTGAGGTGCAGCAGAACTCCCTAAGGCACAGTGAGCAAGGGGTCCACGTCTGCAGTTCCCTATCACCCTTAGGGTGAGAAAAAACCCTAAGGGTCATTTGCATAGTGAGTGAGACCAGACTGAGAGGTTGCTCTCAGAGTGGGTTATCATGTCCATAGAACCAACCTATTAAGGTTAGATTGTAAGTAGAGAGTTTTCAATCTTGTAGAGTGCTTTGGGAAAAAGCACTTTCTACAAAGATTCTAAGCTCAAAACAGGGCCCTCCACTTTTTGCAGTTTGTTAAAATGTATATTTTTCATCGTTCATTTCCTCTGTATAGCGCTACGGAATATGTTGGCGCGTTACAAATAAAAGTAATAATAATAATAAAGGTTAGTTTGTTCTCTGATTGAGCACCTTTAACTTTGTTTTTTGTTTATGCAAATTACTCTTAAGGATTAGTCTTCCTAGGGGTGATGGGGGCCATGGACCCCTTGCTCACTGTGCCTTAGGGAGTTCAGCTACACCTCACTGACGAGGGGCAAAGAAGGCTGAAACGTATGTCCAGGGTTTTCTGTTTCTCCTTGCCTGGTATTTCGGGGCTGGACCACTCTAGTGAGTGGGACCAGACTGATTTACTACAGGATATTTCTCCCTGTAAAGGGCACAAGTGAGCTAAAAGAGGTTGCTCTCAGATTGTGCATCTCTCTCTCTCTGTCGTATGTGTGTGTCTCTCTCGCTCGGTCCTGTGCGTCTCTCTTTGTCCTGTGTGTGTGTGTCTCTCTCTCTGTCCTGTGGGTCTCTCTCTGTCCTGTGTGTGTGTGTCTCTCTCTCTCTGTCCAGTGCGTGTGTGTCTCTCTCTGTCCTGTGTGTGTAGCTCTCTGCCCTATGTGTGTGTGTATTTCTGTCCTGTGTGTGTGTGTCTCTCTATCTCTGTCCAGTGTGTGTGTGTCTCTTTCTCTCTGTCCTGTGTCTCTCTCTCTGTCCTGTGTGTGTGTGTCTCTCTCTACCCTTTGAGTGTGTGTCTCTCTCTGCCCTGTGTGTTGTGTGTCTCTCTCTGTCCTGTGTCTCTCTCTCTCTCTGTCCTGTGTGTGTGTGTCTCTCTCTCTCTGTCCTGTGTGTGTGTGTCTCTCTCTCCTGTGTGTGTGTGTCTCTCTCTACCCTTTGAGTGTGTGTCTCTCTCTGCCCTGTGTGTTTTGTCTCTTTCTCTCTGTACTGTTTGTGTGTGTCTCTCAGTCCAGTGTGTTTCTCCCTCTGTGTGTGTCTCTCTCTCTCTGTGTCCTGTGTTTCTCTCTCTCTTTGTGACATGTCTCTCTCTCTCTCTGTCCTGTGTGTGTGTCTCTCTCTGTCCTGTGTGTGTGTCTCTCTGTCCTGTGTGTCTCTCTTTGTCCTGTGTGTATGTATGTCTCTCATCTCTGTCCTGTGTGTGTGTCTCTCTCTGTCCTGTGTGTGTGTCTCTCTCTGTCCTGTGTGTGTGTCTCTCTCTGTCCTGTGTGTGTGTCTCTCTCTGTCCTGTGTGTATGTATGTCTCTCATCTCTGTCCTGTGTGTGTGTCTCTCTGTCCTGTGTGTCTCTCTTTGTCCTGTGTGTGTGTGTCTTTCTCTCTCTCTCTCTGTCCTGTGTGTCTCTCTCTGTCCTGTGTGTGTGTCTCTCTCTGTCCTGTGTGTGTCTCTCTCTCTGTGTCCTGTGTGTAGCTCTCTCTCTGTCCTGTGTGTGTGTGTCTCTCTCTCTCTGTCCAGTGCGTGTGTCTCTCTCTCTGTCCTGTGTGTGTCTCTCTCTGTCCTGTGTGTGTAGCTCTCTGCCCTATGTGTGTGTGTATTTCTGTCCTGTGTGTGTGTGTCTCTCTATCTCTGTCCAGTGTGTGTGTGTCTCTTTCTCTCTGTCCTGTGTCTCTCTCTCTGTCCTGTGTGTGTGTGTCTCTCTCTACCCTTTGAGTGTGTGTCTCTCTCTGCCCTGTGTGTTTTGTCTCTTTCTCTCTGTACTGTTTGTGTGTGTGTGTCTCTCAGTCCAGTGTGTTTCTCCCTCTGTGTGTGTCTCTCTCTCTCTGTGTCCTGTGTTTCTCTCTCTCTTTGTGACATGTCTCTCTCTCTCTCTGTCCTGTGTGTGTGTCTCTCTCTGTCCTGTGTGTGTGTCTTTGTCCTGTGTGTGTGTGTCTTTCTCTCTCTCTCTCTGTCCTGTGTGTCTCTCATCTCTGTCCTGTGTGTATGTCTCTCTGTGTTCTGTGCGTTTCTCTCTCTCTGTCTTGTGTTTCTCGCTCTCTGTCCTCTGTGTGTGTGTGTGTGTCTCTTTCTGTCCTGTGTGTGTGTCTCTCTTTCTGTCCTGTGTGTGTGTCTCTCTTTCCCTCTGTCATGTGTGTCTCTCTTTCCCTCTGTCACATGTGTGTCTCTCTCTCTCCCTCTGTCACATGTGTCTCTCTCTCTCTCTCCCTCTGTCATGTGTGTGTGTGTCTCTCTCTCTCTCTCTCTCTCTCTCCCTCTGTCATGTGTGTCTCTCTTTCCCTCTGTCATGTGTGTGTCTCTCTCTCTCCCTCTGTCATGTGTGTCTCTCCCTCTCTCTCTGTCCTGTGTGCGTTTCTCTTTCTGTGTCCTGTGTGTGTGTCTTTCTCTCTCTCTCTGTCCTGTGTGTCTCTCTCTGTCCTGTGTGTATGTCTCTCATCTCTGTCCTGTGTGTGTGTCTCTCTGTGTCTTATGTCTCTCTCTCTGTCTTGTGTTTCTCGCTCTCTGTCCTCTGTGTGTCTCTCTCTGTCTTCTGTGTGTGTGTCTCTCTTTCTGTCCTGTGTGTGTGTCTCTCTCTGTCCAGTGTGTGTGTGTGTCTCTGTCCTGTGTGTCTCTCTTTCCCTCTGTCATGTGTGTCTCTCTTTCCCTCTGTCATGTGTGTGTCTCTCTCTCTCTCTCTGTCCTGTGTGTCTCTCTCTGTCCTGTGTGTATGTATGTCTCTCATCTCTGTCCTGTGTGTGTGTCTCTCTCTGCCCTATGTGTGTGTCTCTCTCTGTCCTGTGTGTGTCTCTCTCTCTGTGTCCTGTGTGTGTGTCTCTCTTTGTCCTGTGTGTGTGTGTCTTTCTCTCTCTCTCTCTGTCCTGTGTGTCTCTCTCTGTCCTGTGTGTATGTATGTCTCTCATCTCTGTCCTGTGTGTGTGTCTCTCTGTGTTCTGTGTGTTTCTCTCTCTGTGTCTTATGTCTCTCTCTCTGTCTTGTGTTTCTCGCTCTCTGTCCTCTGTGTGTCTCTCTCTGTCTTCTGTGTGTCTCTCTCTCTCTGTCCTCTGTGTGTGTGTCTCTGTCCTGTGTGTCTCTCTCTCCCTCTGTCATGTGTGTCTCTCCCTCTCTCTGTGTCCTGTGTGTGCGCGTCTCGCTCTTGTAGTCCTGTGTGCGTTTCTCTTTCTGTGTCTTGTGTGTGTTTCTCTCTCTATGTCCTGTGTGTCTCTCTGTCCTGTGTGTGTCTTTCTCTCTGTCCTGTGTGTCTCTCTCTGTCTTGTGCCTCTCTCTCTGTCTAGTGTGTCTCTCTCTGTCCTGGGTGTGTCTCTCTCTCCCTCTTTCATGTGTCTCTACATCTTTCTGTCCTGTGTGTTTCTCTCTCTCTCTGTCATGTGTCTCTCTCTCTCCGTCCTGTGTGTGTCTCTCTCTCTGTCCTGTGTGTGTGTCTCTCTCTGTCCCGTGTGTCTCTTTATCTCTGTCCTGTGTGTGTGTACCTCTCTCTGTCCTGTGTGTCTCTCTCTTTCTGTCCTGTGTGTCTCTCTCTCTATGTCCTGTGTGTCTCTCTCTCTGTCCTGGGAGTGTTTCTCTGTGTCTTGTGTGTGTTTCTCTCTCTGTCCTGTGTGTCTCTCTCTCTATGTCCTGTGTGTGTCTCTCTCTGCCCTGTGTGTGTGTCTCTCTCTGTCCTGTGTGTGTCTCTCTCTCTGTGTCCTGTGTGTGTGTCTCTCTTTGTCCTGTGTGTGTGTGTCTTTCTCTCTCTCTCTGTCCTGTGTGTCTCTCTCTGTCCTGTGTGTATGTATGTCTCTCATCTCTGTCCTGTGTGTATGTCTCTCTGTGTTCTGTGCGTTTCTCTCTCTCTGTCTTGTGTTTCTCGCTCTCTGTCCTCTGTGTGTGTGTGTGTCTCTTTCTGTCCTGTGTGTGTGTCTCTCTTTCTGTCCTGTGTGTGTGTCTCTCTTTCCCTCTGTCATGTGTGTCTCTCTTTCCCTCTGTCACATGTGTCTCTCTCTCTCTCCCTCTGTCACATGTGTCTCTCTCTCTCTCTCCCTCTGTCATGTGTGTCTCTCCCTCTCTCTGTGTCCTGTGTGTGCGCGTCTCGCTCTTGTAGTCCTGTGTGCGTTTCTCTTTCTGTGTCTTGTGTGTGTCTCTCTCTTTCTGTCCTGTGTGAGTCTCTCTCTGTCCTGTGTATGTCTCTCTCTATGTCCTGTCTTTATGTGTGCCTCCCTCTCTGTCATGTGTGTCTCTCCCTCTCTCTGTGTCTAGTGTGTCTCTCTCTGTCCTGGGTGTGTCACTCTCTCCCTCTTTCTCTGTCCTGAGTGTGTGTCTCTCTCTCTGTGTCCTGTGTGTGTGTGTCTCTCTCTCTCTCTGTCCTGTGTGTGTGTCTCTCTCTCTCTCTGTCCCGTGTGTCTCTCTTTGTCCTGTGTGTGTGTCTTTCTCTCTCTCTCTGTCCTGTGTGTCTCTCTCTGTCCTGTGTGTATGTATGTCTCTCATCTCTGTCCTGTGTGTGTGTCTCTCTGTGTCTTATGTCTCTCTCTCTGTCTTGTGTTTCTCGCTCTCTGTCCTCTGTGTGTCTTTCTCTGTCTTCTGTGTGTGTGTCTCTCTTTCTGTCCTGTGTGTGTGTCTCTCTCTGTCCAGTGTGTGTGTGTGTCTCTACATCTTTCTGTCCTGTGCGTTTCTCTCTCTCTGTCATGTGTCTCTCTCTCTCCGTCCTGTGTGTGTCTCTCTCTCTGTCCTGTGTGTGTGTCTCTCTCTGTCCTGTGTGTCTCTTTATCTCTTTCCTGTGTGTGTCCCTCTCTCTGTCCTGTGTGTCTCTCTCTTTCTGTCCTGTGTGTCTCTCTCTCTATGTCCTGTGTGTCTCTCTCTCTGTCCTGGGTGTGTTTCTCTCTCTGTGTCCTGTGTGTCTCTCTCTATGTCCTGTGTGTCTCTCTGTCCTGTGTGTGTCTTTCTCTCTGTCCTGTGTGTCTCTCTCTGTCTTGTGCCTCTCTCTCTGTCTAGTGTGTCTCTCTCTGTCCTGGGTGTGTCTCTCTCTCCCTCTTTCATATGTCTCTACATCTTTCTGTCCTGTGTGTTTCTCTCTCTCTCTGTCATGTGTCTCTCTCTCTCCGTCCTGTGTGTGTGTCTCTCTCTGTCCTGTGTGTGTGTCTCTCTCTGTCCCGTGTGTCTCTTTATCTCTGTCCTGTGTGTGTGTACCTCTCTCTGTCCTGTGTGTCTCTCTCTTTCTGTCCTGTGTGTCTCTCTCTCTATGTCCTGTGTGTCTCTCTCTCTGTCCTGGGAGTGTTTCTCTGTGTCTTGTGTGTGTTTCTCTCTCTGTCCTGTGTGTCTCTCTCTCTATGTCCTGTGTGTGTCTCTCTCTGCCCTGT
Organism: Discoglossus pictus; assembly: GCA_027410445.1. Classification (NCBI taxonomy): domain Eukaryota; kingdom Metazoa; phylum Chordata; class Amphibia; order Anura; family Alytidae; genus Discoglossus; species Discoglossus pictus. Next base: position 48,312,549 of record CM050169.1, on the reverse strand, counting down.
GTGTGTGTCTCTCTCTGTCCTGTGTGTGTCTCTCTCTCTGTGTCCTGTGTGTGTTTCTCTCTTTGTCCTGTGTGTGTGTGTCTTTCTCTCTCTCTCTGTCCTGTGTGTCTCTCTCTGTCCTGTGTGTATGTATGTCTCTCATCTCTGTCCTGTGTGTGTGTATGTCTCTCATCTCTGTCCTGTGTGTGTGTCTCTCTATGTCCTGTGTGTCTCTCTCTCTGTCCTGGGTGTGTTTCTCTGTGTCTTGTGTGTGTTTCTCTCTCTGTCCTGTGTGTCTCTCTCTCTCTGCCCTGTGTGTGTGTCTCTCTCTGTCCTGTGTGTGTCTCTCTCTCTGTGTCCTGTGTGTGTGTCTCTCTTTGTCCTGTGTGTGTGTGTGTCTTTCTCTCTCTCTCTGTCCTGTGTGTCTCTCTCTGTCCTGTGTGTATGTATGTCTCTCATCTCTGTCCTGTGTGTGTGTCTCTCTGTGTTCTGTGCGTTTCTCTCTCTCTGTCTTATGTCTCTCTCTCTGTCTTGTGTTTCTCGCTCTCTGTCCTCTGTGTGTCTCTCTCTGTCTTCTGTGTGTGTCTCTCTCTGTCCACTGTGTGTGTGTCTCTCTTTCTGTCCTGTGTGTGTGTCTCTCTCTGTCCTGTGTGTGTGTGTGTCTCTGTCCTGTGTGTCTCTCTTTCCCTCTGTCATGTGTGTCTCTCTTTCCCTCTGTCATGTGCGTGTCTCTCTCTCTCTCCCTCTGTAATGTGTGTGTCTCTCCCTCTCTCTCTGTCTAGTGTGTCTCTCTCTGTCCTGGGTGTGTCACTCTCTCCCTCTTTCATGTGTCTCTCTCTCTCCCTCTCTCTGTGTCATGTGTGTGTTTCTCTCTCTGTGTCCTGTGTGTCTCTCTCTATGTCCTGTGTGTCTCTCTGTCCTGTGTGTGTCTTTCTCTCTGTCCTGTGTGTCTCTCTCTGTCTTGTGCCTCTCTCTCTGTCTAGTGTGTCTCTCTCTGTCCTGGGTGTGTCTCTCTCTCTCCCTCTTTCATGAGTCTCTCTCTCCCTCTTTCATAAGTCTCTACATCTTTCTGTCCTGTGTGTTTCTCTCTCTCTCTGTCATGTGTCTCTCTCTCTCCGTCCTGTGTGTGTCTCTCTCTCTGTCCTGTGTGTGTCTCTCTCTCTGTCCCGTGTGTCTCTTTATCTCTGTCCTGTGTGTGTGTACCTCTCTCTGTCCTGTGTGTCTCTCTCTTTCTGTCCTGTGTGTCTCTCTCTCTATGTCCTGTGTGTTTCTCTGTGTCTGGTGTGTGTCTCTCTCTGTGTCCTGTGTGTCTCTCTCTCTATGTCCTGTGTGTGTCTCTCTATGTCCTGTGTGTGTCTCTCTCTGTCCTGTGTGTGTTTCTCTGTGTCCTGTTTGTGTCTCTCTCTCTGTCCTGAGTGTTTCTTCCTCTTTCATGTGTCTCTCTCCATCTCTCTGTGTCTTGTCTGTTTATCTCTCTCTGTCCTGTCTCTCTGTCGTGTGTGTGTGTCTCTCTCTCTGTCCTGTGTCTCTCTCTCTCTCTCTGTCCTGTGTGTGTGTCTCTCTCTGCCCTGTGTGTTGTGTCTCTTTCTCTCTGTACTGTGTGTGTGTGTGTCTCAGTCCAGTGTGTTTCTCCCTCTGTGTGTGTGTGTGTCTCTCTCTCTGTGTCCTGTGTTTCTCTCTCTCTTTGTGACATGTCTCTTTCTCTGTCCTGTGTGTGTGTGTCTCTATCTGCCCTGTGTGTGTGAGTCTTTCTCTGTCCTCTGTGTGTGTCTCTTTCCATGTCCCGTATGTGTGTCTCTCTCTGTCCTGTGTGTGTCTCTCTCTCTCTGTCCTGTGTGTGTCTCTCTCTGTACTGTATGTCTCTCTCTGCCTTGTGCCTCTCTCTCTCTGTCTAGTGTGTCTCTCTCTGTCCTGTGTGTGTCTCTCTCTCTCTGTCCTGTGTGTCTCTCTTTGTCCTGTGTGTGTGTGTGTGTCTTTCTCTCTCTCTCTGTCCTGTGTGTCTCTCTCTGTCCTGTGTGTATGTATGTCTCTCATCTCTGTCCTGTGTGTGTGTCTCTCTGTGTTCTGTGCCTTTCTCTCTCTCTGTCTTATGTCTCTCTCTCTGTCTTGTGTTTCTCGCTCTCTGTCCTCTGTGTGTCTCTCTCTGTCTTCTGTGTGTCTCTCTCTGTCCTCTGTGTGTCTGTCTCTCTTTCTGTCCTGTGTTTGTGTCTCTCTCTGTCCTGTGTGTGTGTCTCTCTCTGTCCTGTGTGTGTGTCTCTCTCTGTCCTGTGTGTGTGTCTCTCTCTGTCCTGTGTGTGTGTGTGTCTCTGTCCTGTGTGTCTCTCTTTCCCTCTGTCATGTGTGTCTCTCTTTCCCTCTGTCATGTGTGTGTCTCTCTCTCTCTCTCTCTGTCCTGTGTGTATGTATGTCTCTCATCTCTGTCCTGTGTGTGTGTCTCTCTGTGTTCTGTGTGTCTCTCTCTCTGTCTTGTGTTTCTCGCTTTCTGTCCTCTGTGTGTCTCTCTCTGTCTTCTGTGTGTCTCTCTCTCTGTCCTCTGTGTGTGTGTGTCTCTGTCCTGTGTGTCTCTCTTTCCCTCGGTCATGTGTGTCTCTCTTTCCCTCTGTCATGTGTGTGTCTCTCTCTCTCCCTCTGTCATGTGTGTCTCTCCCTCTCTCTGTGTCCTGTGTGTGCGCGTCTCGCTCTTGTAGTCCTGTGTGCGTTTCTCTTTCTGTGACGTGTGTGTCTCTCTGTCCTGTGTGTGTCTTTCTCTCTGTCCTGTGTGTCTCTCTCTGTCTTGTGCCTCTCTCTCTGTCTAGTGTGTCTCTCTCTGTCCTGGGTGTGTCTCTCTCTCCCTCTTTCATGAGTCTCTCTCTCCCTCTTTCATGTGTCTCTACATCTTTCTGTCCTGTGTGTTTCTCTCTCTCTCTGTCATGTGTCTCTCTCTCTCCGTCCTGTGTGTGTCTCTCTCTCTGTCCTGTGTGTGTGTCTCTCTCTGTCCCATGTGTCTCTTTATCTCTGTCCTGTGTGTGTGTACCTCTCTCTGTCCTGTGTGTCTCTCTCTTTCTGTCCTGTGTGTCTCTCTCTCTATGTCCTGTGTGTTTCTCTGTGTCCTGTGTGTGTCTCTCTCTGTGTCCTGTGTGTCTCTCTCTCTATGTCCTGTGTGTGTCTCTCTATGTCCTGTGTGTGTCTCTCTCTGTCCTGTGTGTGTTTCTCTGTGTCCTGTGTGTGTTTCTCTGTGTCCTGTTTGTGTCTCTCTCTCTGTCCTGTGTGTCTCTTCCTCTTTCATGTGTCTCTCTCCATCTCTCTGTGTCTTGTCTGTTTATCTCTCTCTGTCCTGTCTCTCTGTCGTGTGTGTGTGTCTCTCTCTCTCTCTCTCTCTGTCCTGTGTGTGTGTCTCTCTCTGCCCTGTGTGTTGTGTCTCTTTCTCTCTGTACTGTTTGTGTGTGTGTGTCTCTCAGTCCAGTGTGTTTCTCTCTCTGTGTCCTGTGTTTCTCTCTCTCTTTGTGACATGTCTCTTTCTCTGTCCTGTGTGTGTGTGTCTCTATCTGCCCTGTGTGTGTGAGTCTTTCTCTGTCCTCTGTGTGTGTCTCTTTCCATGTCCCGTATGTGTGTCTCTCTCTGTCCTGTGTGTGTCTCTCTCTCTCTGTCCTGTGTGTGTCTCTCTCTGTACTGTATGTCTCTCTCTGCCTTGTGCCTCTCTCTCTCTGTCTAGTGTGTCTCTCTCTGTCCTGTGTGTGTGTCTCTCTCTCTGTCCTGTGTGTCTCTTTTTGTCCTGTGTGTGTGTGTCTTTCTCTCTCTCTCTGTCCTGTGTGTCTCTCTCTGTCCTGTGTGTATGTATGTCTCTCATCTCTGTCCTGTGTGCGTGTCTCTCTGTGTTCTGTGCGTTTCTCTCTCTCTGTCTTATGTCTCTCTCTCTGTCTTGTGTTTCTCGCTCTCTGTCCTCTGTGTGTCTCTCTCTGTCTTCTGTGTGTGTCTCTCTCTGTCCTCTGTGTGTGTGTCTCTTTTTCTGTCCTGTGTTTGTGTCTCTCTCTGTCCTGTGTGTGTGTCTCTCTCTGTCCTGTGTGTGTGTCTCTCTCTGTCCTGTGTGTGTGTCTCTCTCTGTCCTGTGTGTGTGTGTGTCTCTGTCCTGTGTGTCTCTCTTTCCCTCTGTCATGTGTGTCTCTCTTTCCCTCTGTCATGTGTGTGTCTCTCTCTCTCTCTCTGTCCTGTGTGTATGTATGTCTCTCATCTCTGTCCTGTGTGTGTGTCTCTCTGTGTTCTGTGTGTTTCTCTCTCTGTGTCTTATGTCTCTCTCTCTGTCTTGTGTTTCTCGCTCTCTGTCCTCTGTGTGTCTCTCTCTGTCTTCTGTGTGTCTCTCTCTCTGTCCTCTGTGTGTGTGTGTCTCTGTCCTGTGTGTCTCTCTTTCCCTCGGTCATGTGTGTCTCTCTTTCCCTCTGTCATGTGTGTGTCTCTCTCTCTCCCTCTGTCATGTGTGTCTCTCCCTCTCTCTGTGTCCTGTGTGTGCGTTTCTCTTTCTGTGACGTGTGTGTCTCTCTGTCCTGTGTGTGTCTTTCTCTATGTCATGTGTCTCTCTCTGTGTCCTGTCTTTATGTGTGTCTTTCTCTCTGTCTTGTGCCTCTCTCTCTGTCTAGTGTGTCTCTCTCTGTCCTGGGTGTGTCACTCTCTCCCTCTTTCATGTGTCTCTCTCTCTCCCTCTCTCTGTGTCATGTGTGTGTGTCTCTCTCTATGTCCTGTGTGTCTCTCTGTCCTGTGTGTGTCTTTCTCTCTGTCCTGTGTATGTCTCTCTCTATGTCATGTGTCTCTCTCTCTGTGTCCTGTCTTTATGTGTGTCTTTCTCTCTGTCCTGTGTGTCTATCTCTGTCTTGTGTCTCTCTCTGTACTGGGTGTATTTCTCTGTGTCTTGTGTGTGTTTCTCTCTCTGTCCTGTGTGTCTCTCTCTCTATGTCCTGTGTGTGTCTCAATATGTCCTGTGTGTGTCTCTCTCTGTCCTGTGTGTCTCTTTTTCTCTGTCCTGTGTGTGTGTGCCTCTCTCTGTCCTGTGTGTCTCTCTCTTTCTGTCCTGTGTGTCTCTCTCTCTATGTCCTGTGTGTCTCTCTCTCTGTCCTGGGTGTGTTTCTCTGTGTCTTGTGTGTGTTTCTCTCTCTGCCCTGTGTGTCTCTCGCTCTATGTCCTGTGTGTGTCTCTCTATGTCCTGTATGTGTCTCTCTCTGTCCTTGTGTGTGTTTCTCTGTGTCCTGTGTGTGTCTCTCTATGTCCTGTGTGTCTCTCTCTGTCCTGTGTGTGTTTCTCTGTGTCCTGTGTGTGTCTCTCTCTGTGTCCTGTGTGTCTCTCTCTCTATGTCCTGTGTTGTGTCTCTCTATGTCCTGTGTGTGTCTCTCTCTGTCCTGTGTGTGTCTCTCTCTGTCCTGTGTGTTTCTCTGTGTCTTGTGTGTGTTTCTCTCTCTGTCCTGTCTCTCTCTCTCTCTCTATGTCCTGTGTGTGTCTCTCTCTGTCCTGTGTGTGTTTCTCTGTGTCCTGTGTGTGTTTCTCTGTGTCCTGTTTGTGTCGCTCTCTCTGTCCGTGTGTCTCTCCCTCTTTCATGTGTCTCTCTCCATCTCTCTGTGTCTTGTCTGTTTATCTCTCTTTGTCCTGTCTCTCTGTCGTGTGTGTGTGTGTCTCTCTCTGTCCTGTGTGTGTCTCTCTTTCTGTCTTATGTCTCTCTCTCCCTGTCCTGTGTGTGTGTGTGTATCTCTCTCTCTGTCCTGTGTGTGTGTGTGTCTCTATCTCTCTGTGTCCGGTGTGTGTGTGTGTCTCTCTCTCTCTCCTGGGTGTGTCTCACTCTGTGTCCTGTGTCTCTCTCTCTCCCTCTTTCATGTGTCTCTCCCTCTCTCTATGTCCGTTGCATTTCTCTTTGTTTTCTCTCTCTGTGACCTGTGTGTGTGTGTATGTCTCTCTCTCTCTGTCCTGTGTGTATGTGTGTGTCCCTCTCTGTCCGTATGTGTGTGTCTCTCTCTCTGTCCTGTGTGTATGTCCCTCTCTGTCCGTATGTGTGTGTCTCTCTCTTTGTTCTGTGTGTGTCCTTCTGTCCGTATGTGTGTGTCCCTCTCTGTCCGTATGTGTGTGTCCCTCTCTGTCCGTATGTGTGTGTCTCTCTCTCTGTCCTGTGTCTCTCTCTCTGTCCTGTGTCTCTCTCTCTGTCCGTATGTGTGTGTCTCTCTCGTTGTTCTGTGTGTGTCCTTCTGTCCGTATGTGTGTGTCCCTCTCTGTCCGTATGTGTGTGTCTCTCTCTCTGTCCTGTGTCTCTCTCTCTCTGTCCTGTGTGTATGTGTGTCTCTCTCTCTGTCCTGTGTGTATGTGTGTGTCCTACTCTGTCCGTGTGTGTCCCTCTCTGTCCGTGTGTGTGTCCCTCTCTCTGTCCGTATGTGTGTGTCCCTCTCTCTGTCCTGCGTGTCTCTCTCTTTCTGTCCTGTGTGTCTCTCTCTCTGTCCTGTGTGTGTCTCTCTCTCTGTCCTGTGTGTATGTGTGTCTCTCTCTCTGTCCTGTGTGTATGTGTGTGTCCTACTCTGTCCGTATGTGTGTGTCCCTCTCTGTCTGTGTGTGTCCCTCTCTGTCCGTATGTGTGTGTCCCTCTCTCTGTCTGTATGTGTGTGTCCCTCTCTCTGTCCGTATGTGTGTGTCCCTCTCTGTCCGTATGTGTGTGTCCCTCTCTGTCCTGTGTGTACCTCTCTCTGTCCTGTGTGTGTCTCTCTCTCTGTGTCCTGTGTGTGTTTCTCTCTCTCTCCCTGTGTCCTGTGTGTGTGTGTCTGTCTCTCTCTGTGTCCTGTGTGTGTCTGTCTCTCTCTGTGTCCTGTGTGTGTCTGTCTCTCTCTGTGTCCTGTGTGTGTCTGTCTCTCTCTGTCCTGTGTGTCTATCTCTCTCTGTCATGTGTCTCTCGCTCTGTACTGTGTGTCTCGCTCTGTACTGTGTGTCTCTCTCTGTCCTGTGTGTCTCTCTCTCTGTCCTGTGTGTGTCTCTCCCTCTCTCTGTGTCCTATGTGTTTCTCTTTCTTTTTCTCTCTCTCTGTGCCCTGTGTGTGTCTCTCTATGTGCCCTGTGTGTGTATGTCTCTCTCTGTCTTGTGTGTGTGTATGTCTCTCTCTCTCTGTCCTGTGTGTGTGTGTCTCTCTCTCTCTCTCTCCTGGGTGTATCTCTCTCTCTGTCCTGTGTGTCTCTCTCTCCGTCTTTCATGTGTCTCTCCCTCTCTCTATGTCTGTTGCATTTCTCTTTCTGTTTCTCTCTCTGTGACCTTTGTGTGTATGTCTCTCTCTCTGTCCTGTGTGTCCCTCTCTGTCCGTGTGTGTGTGTCTCTCTCTCTGTCCTGTGTGTCTCTCTCTCTCTCTCTGTCCGTATGGGTGTGTGTCTCTCTCTCTGTCCTGTGTGTATGTGTGTGTCCCACTCTGTCCGTGTGTGTCCCTCTCTGTCCGTGTGTGTGTCCCCCTCTCTCTGTCCGTATGTGTGTGGCCCTCTGTCCTATGTGTGTGTGTCCCTCTGTCCGTATGTGTGTGTGTCCCTCTGTCCGTATGTGTGTGTGTCCCTCTGTCCGAATGGGTGTGTCTCCCTGTGTGTATGTGTGTGTGTCCCTCTGTCCGTATGTGTGTGTGCCCCTCTCTGTCCTGTGTCTCTGTCCTGTGTGCCCCTCTCTCTGTACTGTGTGTGTATCTTTTTTTTCCCCTCTGTCCTGTGTGTCTCTCTCTCTCTGTGTCCTGTGTGCATCTCTCTCTCTCTCTCTGTGTCCTGTGTGTGTGTCTCTGTCTCTCTCTGTGTGTCCTGTGTGTGTCTGTCTCTCTCTGTCCTGTGTGTCTATCTCTCTCTGTCATGTGTCTCTCGCTCTGTACTGTGTGTCTCTCTCTGTCCGTATGTGTGTCTCTCTCTCTCTGTCCGTATGTGTGTGTGTCTCTCTCTGTCCTGTTTGTCTCTCTTTCTGTCCTGTGTGTGTGTCTCTCCCTCTCTCTGTGTCCCATGTGTTTCTCTTTCTGTTTCTCTCTCTGTGCCCTGTGTGTGTATGTCTCTCTCTCTGTCCTGTGTGTGTGTCCCTCTCTGTCCGTATGTGTGTGTCTCTCTCTCTGTCCGTATGTGTGTGTTTCTCTCTCTGTCCGTATGTGTGTGTGTCTCTCTCTCTGTCCGTATGTGTCCCTCTCTGTCCGTATGTGTGTGTCTCTCTCTCTGTCCGTATGTGTCTGTCTCTCTCTCCCTGTGTCCTGTGTGTGTGTGTCTGTCTCTCTCTCTCTGTGTACAGTGTGTGTCTGTCTCTCTCTGTCCTGTGTGTCTCTCCCTCTGTGTGTGTGTGTGTGTCTCTCCCTCTCTCTGTGTCCCATGTGTTTCTCTTTCTGTTTCTCTCTCTCTGTCCGTATGTGTGTGTGTGTGTCTCTCTCTGTCCGTATGTGTGTGTGTCTCTCTCTCTGTCCGTATGTGTGTGTCCCTCTCTGTATGTATGTTTGTCTCTTTCTCTGTCCTGTGTGTATGTGTGTGTCCCTCTCTCTGTCCGTGTGTGTGTGTGTGTGTGTCCCTCTCTCTGTCCGTACAGTGGATATAAAAAGTCTACACACCCTGCTAAAATATCCGGTTTCTGTGCTGTAAAAAAATTAGACAAAGGTAAATTATTTCAGAACTTTTTCCACTGAAATCTTTTAGGTAGAGGGAAGAAAAAATATAAAAATAAAATAATACGGTTGCATAAGTATACACACCCTTAAACTAATACTTTGTTGAAGCACCTTTTGATTTTATTACAGCACTCAGTCTTTTGGGGTATGAGTCTATCAGCATGGCACATTTTGACTTGGCAAGATTTGCCCACTCTTCTTTGCAAAAACACTCCAAATCTGTCAGATTGCGAGGGCATCTCCTGTGCACAGCCCTCTTCAGATCACCCCACAGATTTGCAATTGGATTCAGGTATGGGCTCTGGCTGGGCCATTCCAAAACTTTAATCTTCTTCTGGTGAAGCCATTCCTTTGTTGATTTGGATGTATGCTTTGGGTCGTTGTCATGCTCAAAGATGAAGATCCTCTTCATGTTCAGCTTTCTAGCAGAAGCCTGAAGGTTTTGTGCCAATATTGACTGGTATTTGGAACTGTTCATAATTCCCTCTATCTTAACTAAGGCCCCAGTTCCATCTGAAGAAAAACAGCCCCAAAGCATGATGCTGCCACCACTATGCTTCACTGTGGGTATGGTGTTCTTTTGGTGATGTGCAGTGTTGTTTTTGCGCCAAACATATCTTTTGGAATTATGGCCAAAAAGTTCAACCTTGGTTTCATCAGACCATAACACCTTTTCCCACATGCTTTTGGGAGACTTCAGATGTGTTTTTGCAAAATGTAGCCTGGCTTGGATATTTTTCTTCGTAAGAAAAGGCTTTCATCTTGCCACTCTACCCCATAGCCCAGACATATGAAGAATACGGGAGAGTGTTGTCATATGTTCCACACAGCCAGTACTTGCCAGATATTCCTGCAGCTCCTTTAATGTTGCTGTAGGCTTCTTGGTAGCCTCCCAGACCAGTTTTCTTCTTGTCTTTTCATCAATTTTGGAGGGTGCTCCAGTTCTTGGTAATGTCACTGTTGTGCCATATTTTCTCCATTTGATGATGACTGTCTTCACTGTGTTCCATGGTATATCTAATGCCATGGAAATTCTTTTGTACCCTTCTCCTGACTGATACCTTTTAACAATGAGATCCCTCTGATGCTTTGGAAGCTCTCTGTGGACCATGGCTTTTGCTGTGGGATGCGACTAAGAAAATTTCAGGAAAGACCAACTAGAGCAGCTGAACCTTATTTGGGGTTAATCAGAGGCACTTTAAATGATGGTAGGTGTATGCTTACTCCAATTTAACACGATTTAGAATGTGATTGCTTAATTCTGAAAACAGCTGCATCCCCAGTTATAAGAGGGTGTGCAGACTTATGCAACCACATTATTTTTATTTTTTATTTTTCTTCCCTCTACCTAAAATATTTCAGTTTGTTTTTCAATTGAGTTGTACAGTTTATAGGTCACATTATATGTGGAAAAAGTTCTGAAATTATTTATCTTTGTCTTATTTTTTTACAGCACAGAAACCTGACATTTTAACAGGGGTGTGTAGACTTTTTAGATCCACTGTATGTGTGTGTCCACCTCTCTGTCCTTTGTATCCCTCTCTCTGTCCTGTGTGTGTGTGTGTATCTCTTTCCCTCTGTCCTGTGTGTCCCTCTCTCTGTCCTGTGTGTGTGTGTGTGTATCTCTTTCCCTCTGTCCTGTGTGTGTCTCTCTCTCTCTGTGTCCTGTGTGTGTCTCTCTCCCTCTGTGTCCTGTGTGTGTCTCTCTCCCTCTGTCCTGTGTGTGTCTCTCTTTACCTCTGTCCTGTGTGTGTCTCTCTCTCTCTCTGTGTCCTGTGTGTCTCTCTCTCTCTCTCTGTCCTGTGTGTCTCTCGCTCTGTCCTGTGTGTCTCTCTCTGTCCTGTGTGTCTCTCTCTGTCCTGTGTGTGTGTCTCTCCCTCTCTCTGTGTCCTATGTGTTTCTCTTTCTGTTTCTCTCTCTGTGCCCTGTGTCCGTGTGTGTGTGTCCCTCTCTCTGTCCCTATGTGTGTGTCCCTCTCTCTGTCCGTATGTGTGTGTCCCTCTCTGTTCGTATGTGTGTGTCTCTCTCTCTGTCCTGTGTGTATGTGTGTCCCTCTTTGTCCTGTGTGTCTCTCTCTCTGTCCTGTGTGTGTGTCTCTCCCTCTCTCTGTATCCTATGTGTTTCTCTTTCTGTTTCTCTCTCTGTGCCCTGTGTGTGCATGTCTCTCTCTCTCTGTCCGTATGTGTGTGTCTCTCTCTCTGTCCGTATGTGTGTGTATGTGTGTCTCTCTCTCTGTCCTGTGTGTGTGTGTCAATCTCTCTCTGTCCTGTGTGTGTGTCTCTCTCTCTCTCTCTGTGTCCTGTGTGTCTCTCTCTCTCTCTCTGTCCTGTGTGTCTCTCTCTCTGTCCCGTGTGTGTGTGACTCTCTCTGTCCCGTGTGTGTGTGACTCTCTCTGTCCCGTGTGTGTCTCTCTCTGTCCCGTGTGTGTCTCTCTCTGTCCCGTGTGTGTCTCTCTCTGTCCCGTGTGTGTGTGTCTCTCTCTCTCTGTCCTGTGTGTCTCTCTCTCTGTCCTGTGTGTGTGTGTCTCTCCCTCTCTCTGTATCCTATGTGTTTCTCTTTCTGTTTCTCTCTCTGTGCCCTGTGTGTGTATGTCTCTCTCTCTCTGTCCGTATGTGTGTGTCTCTCTCTCTGTCCATATGTGTGTGTGTGTGTGTCTCTCTCTCTGTCATGTGTCAATCTCTCTCTGTCCTGTGTGTGTGTGTCTCTCCTTCTCTCTGTGTCCTATGTGTTTCTCTTTCTGTTTCTCTCTCTGTGTATGTCTCTCTCTATGCCCTGTGTGTGTTTGTCTCTCTCTCTGTCCGTATGTGTGTGTCTCTCTCTCTGTCCGTATGTGTGTGTGTGTGTGTCTCTCTCTCTTTCTTTCCTGTGTGTCTCTCTCTCTGTCATGTGTCAATCTCTCTCTGTCCTGTGTGTGTGTGTCAATCTCTCTCTGTCCTGTGTGTGTGTCTCTCACTCTCTCTGTGTCCTATGTGTTTCTCTTTCTGTTTCTCTCTCTGTGTATGTCTCTCTCTGTGCCCTGTGTGTGTATGTCTCTCTCTCTGTCCGTATGTGTGTGTCCCTCTCTGTATGTATGTGTGTCTCTCTCTCTGTCCGTATGTGTGAGTCCCTCTCTGTCCGTATGTGTGTGTCCCTCTCTGTCCGTGTGTGTGTGTGTCTCTCTCTCTGTCCCTATGTGTGTCCCCCTCTCTCTGTCCGTATGTGTGTGTCCCTCTCTGTTCGTATGTGTGTGTCTCTGTCCTGTGTGTATGTGTGTGTCCCTCTCTGTATGTATGTGTGTCTCTCTCTCTGTCCTGTGTGTATGTGTGTCCCTCTCTGTCCGTGTGTGTGTGTGTGTGTGTCCCTCTCTCTGTCCCTATGTGTGTGTCCCTCTCTCTGTCCGTATGTGTGTGTATCCCTCAGTCCGTATGTGTGTGTGTCCCTCTGTCCGTATGTGTTTGTGTCCCTCTGTCCGTATGTGTGTGTGCCCCTCTCTGTCCTGTGTCTCTGTCCTGTGTGTCCCTCTCTCTGTACTGTGTGTGTATCTTTCTTTCCTTCTGTCCTGTGTGTGTGTCTCTCTCTCTGTGTCCTGTGTGTGTGTGTCTGTCTCTCTCTCTCTGTGTCCTGTGTGTGTCTGTCTCTCTCTGTGTCCTGTGAGCATCTCTCTCTCTCTCTGTGTCCTGTGTGTGTGTGTGTCTGTCTCTCTATCCCTGTGTCCTGTGTGTGTGTGTCTGTCTCTCTCTCTCTGTGTCCTGTGTGTGTGTGTGTCTGTCTCTCTCTGTCCTGTGTGTCTCTCCCTCTGTGTGTGTGTGTGTCTCTCCCTCTCTCTGTGTCCCATGTGTTTCTCTTTCTGTTTCTCTCTCTCTGTCCTGTGTGTGTGTCCCTCTCTGTCCGTATGTGTGTGTTTCTCTCTCTGTCCGTATGTGTGTGTGTCTCTCTCTCTGTCCGTATGTGTGTGTCCCTCTCTGTATGTATGTGTGTCTCTCTCTCTGTCCTGTGTGTATGTGTGTGTCCCTCTCTCTGTCCGTGTGTGTGTGTGTGTCCCTCTCTCTGTCCCTATGTGTGTGTCCTCCTCTGTCCCTATGTGTGTGTCCCCCTCTCTGTCTGTACAATGGATATAAAAAGTCTACACACCCTGTTAAAATGTCCGGTTTCTGTGCTGTAAAAAAATGAGACAAAGGTAAATCATTTCAGAACTTTTTCCACCTTTAATGTGACCTATAAACTGTACAACTCAATTGAAAAACAAACTGAAATCTTTTAGGTAGAGGGAAGAAAAAATATAAAAATAAAAGAATATGGTTGCATAAGTATGCACACCCTTAAACTAATACTTTGTTGAAGCACCTTTTGATTTTATTACAGCACTCAGTCTTTTTGGGTATGAGTCTATCAGCATGGCACATTTTGACTTGGCAAGATTTGCCCACTCTTCTTTGCAAAAACACTCCAAATCTGTCAGATTGCGAGGGCATCTCCTGTGCACAGCCCTCTTCAGATCACCCCACAGATTTTCAATCAGATTCAGGTCTGGGCTCTGGCTGGACCATTCCAAAACCTTAATCTTCTTCTGGTGAAGCCATTCCTTTGTTGATTTGGATGTATGCTTTGGGTCGTTGTCATGCTGAAAGATGAAGTTCCTCTTCATGTTCAGCTTTCTAGCAGAAGCCTGAAGGTTTTGTGCCAATATTGACTGGTAATTGGAACTGTTCATAATTCCCTCTATCTTAACTAAGGCCCCAGTTCAACCTGAAGAAAAACACCCCCAAAGCATGATGCTGCCACCACCATGCTTCACTGCGGGTATGCTGTTCTTTTGGTGATGTGCAGTGTTGTTTTTGCGGCAAACATATCTTTTGGAATTATGGCCAAAAAATTCAACCTTGGTTTCATCAGACCATAACACCTTTTCCCACATGCTTTTGGGAGACTTCAGATGTGTTTTTGCAAAATGTAGCCTGGCTTGGATATTTCTCTTCGTAAGAAAAGGCTTTTGTCTTGCCACTCTACCCCATAGCCCAGACATATGAAGAATACGGGAGATTGTTGTCATATGTTCCACACAGCCAGTACTTGCCAGATATTTCTGCAGCTCCTTTAATATTGCTGTAGGCTTCTTGGTAGCCTCCCAGACCAGTTTTCTTCTTGTCTTTTCATCAATTTTGGAGGGAGCTCCAGTTCTTGGTAATATCACTGTTGTGCCATATTTTCTCCACTTGATGATGACTGTCTTCACTGTGTTCCATGGTATATCTAATGCCTTGGAAATTATTTTGTACCCTTCTCCTGACTGATACCTTTTAACAATGAGATCCCTCTGATGCTTTGGAAGCTCTCTGTTAACCATGGCTTTTGCTGTGGGATGCGACTAAGAAAATTTCAGGAAAGACCAACTAGAGCAGCTGAACTTTATTTTGGGTTAATCAGAGGCACTTTAAATGATGGCAGGTGTATGCTTACTCCAATTTAACACGATTTAGAATGTGATTGCTTTATTCTGAAAACAGCTGCATCCCCATTTATAAGAGGGTGTGCAGACTTATGCAACCACATTATTTTTATTTTTATTCCCTCTACCTAAAATATTTCAGTTTTTTTTAATTGAGTTGTACAGTTTATAGGTCACATTATATGTGGAAAAAGTTCTGAAATTATTTATCTTTGTCTCATTTTTTTACAGCACAGAAACCTGACATTTTAACAGGGGTGTGTAGACTTTTTAGATCCACTGTATGTGTGTGTCCCCCTCTCTGTCCTTTGTGTCCCCCTCTCTGTCCTTTGTGTGTGAGTGTATCTCTTTCCCTCTGTCCTGTGTGTGTGTGTCTCTCTCTCTGTCCTGTGTGTGTGTGTCTCTCTCTCTCTGTCCTGTGTGTGTGTGTCTCTCTCTCTCTGTCCTGTGTGTGTGTGTCTCTCTCTCTCTGTCCTGTGTGTGTGTGTCTCTCTCTCTCTGTCCTGTGTGTGTGTGTCTCTCTCTCTCTGTCCTGTGTGTGTGTGTCTCTCTCTCTCTGTCCTGTGTGTGTGTCTCTCTCTCTCTCTGTCCTGTGTGTGTGTCTCTCTCTCTCTCTGTCCTGTGTGTGTGTCTCTCTCTCTCTGTCCTGTGTGTGTGTCTCTCTCTCTCTCTATGTGTCCTGTGTGTCTCTCTCTCTCTCTCTCTGTGTCCTGTGTGTGTGTGTCTCTCCCTCTCTCTGTGTCCTGTGTGTTTCTCTTTCTGTTTCTCTCTCTGTGCCCTGTGTGTGTGTCTCTCCCTCTCTCTGTGTCCTGTGTGTGTGTCTCTCCCTCTCTCTGTGTCCTGTGTGTGTGTATCTCCCTCTCTCTGTGTCCTGTGTGTTTCTCTTTCTGTTTCTCTCTCTGTGCCCTGTGTGTATGTGTCTCTCTCTCTGTCCTGTGTGTATGTGTGTGTCTCTCTCTCTCTGTCCTGTGTGTGTCTCTCTCTCTCTGTCCTGTGTGTCTCTCTCTCTCTGTCCTGTGTGTGTCTCTCTCTCTCTGTCCTGTGTGTCTCTCTCTCTGTCCTGTGTGTCTCTCTCTCTCTGTCCTGTGTGTCTCTCTCTCTGTCCTGTGTGTCTCTCTCTCTGTCCTGTGTGTCTCTCTCTCTGTCCTGTGTGTGTGTGTGTCTCTCTGTCCTGTGTGTGTGTGTGTGTCTCTCTGTCCTGTGTGTGTGTGTGTGCCTGTGTGTGTGTCTCTCTGTCCTGTGTGTGTGTGTCTGTGTGTGTGTCTCTCTCTGTCCTGTGTGTGTGTGTGTGTCTCTCTGTCCCGTGTGTGTGTGTGTCTCTCTGTCCCGTGTGTGTGTGTGTGTCTCTCTGTCCTGTGTGTGTGTCTCTCTCTGTCCCGTGTATGTGTGTGTGTGTCTCTCTCTGTCCCGTGTGTGTGTGTCTCTCTCTGTCCCGTGTGTGTGTGTCTCTCTCTGTCCCGTGTGTGTGTGTCTCTCTCTGTCCCGTGTGTGTGTGTCTCTCTCTGTCTAGTGTGTGTGTGTCTCTCTCTGTCTAGTGTGTGTGTGTCTCTCTCTGTCCCGTGTGTGTGACTCTCTCTGTCCCGTGTGTGTGTGACTCTCTCTGTCCCGTGTGTGTTTGTCTCTCTCTGTCCCGTGTGTGTCTCTCTCTGTCCCGTGTGTGTCTCTCTCTGTCCCGTGTGTGTCTCTCTCTGTCCCGTGTGTGTCTCTCTCTGTCCCGTGTGTGTCTCTCTCTGTCCCCTGTGTGTGTGTCTCTCCCTCTCTCTGTGTCCTGTGTGTGTCTCTCCCTCTCTCTGTGTCCTGTGTGTTTCTCTTTCTGTTTCTCTCTCTGTGCCCTGTGTGTATGTGTGTGTCTCTCTCTCTCTGTCCTGTGTGTATGTGTGTGTGTCTCTCTCTCTCTGTCCTGTGTGTATGTGTGTGTGTCTCTCTCTCTCTGTCCTGTGTGTCTCTCTCTCTGTCCTGTGTGTCTCTCTCTCTGTCCTGTGTGTCTCTCTCTCTGTCCTGTGTGTCTCTCTCTCTGTCCTGTGTGTCTCTCTCTCTGTCCTGTGTGTCTCTCTCTCTGTCCTGTGTGTCTCTCTCTCTGTCCTGTGTGTGTGTCTCTCTGTCCTGTGTGTGTGTCTCTCTGTCCTGTGTGTGTGTCTCTCTGTCCTGTGTGTGTGTCTCTCTGTCCTGTGTGTGTGTCTCTCTGCCTGTGTGTGTGTGTGTGTGTCTCTCTGTCCTGTGTGTGTGTGTGTGTGTCTGTGTGTGTGTCTCTCTCTGTCCTGTGTGTGTGTGTCTCTCTGTCCTGTGTGTGTGTGTGTGTGTGTGTGTGTGTCTCTCTGTCCTGTGTGTGTGTGTGTGTGTCTGTGTGTGTGTCTCTCTCTGTCCCGTGTGTGTGTCTCTCTCTGTCCCGTGTATGTGTGTCTCTCTCTGTCCCGTGTATGTGTGTCTCTCTCTGTCCCGTGTATGTGTGTCTCTCTCTGTCCCGTGTATGTGTGTGTCTCTCTCTGTCCCGTGTGTGTGTGTCTCTCTCTGTCCCGTGTGTGTGTGACTCTCTCTGTCCCGTGTGTGTGTGACTCTCTCTGTCCCGTGTGTGTCTCTCTCTGTCCCGTGTGTGTCTCTCTCTGTCCCGTGTGTGTCTCTCTCTGTCCCGTGTGTGTCTCTCTCTGTCCCGTGTGTGTGTCTCTCTGTGTCCTGTGTGTGTGTCTCTCCCTCTCTCTGTGTCCTGTGTGTGTCTCTCCCTCTCTCTGTGTCCTGTGTGTTTCTCTTTCTGTTTCTCTCTCTGTGCCCTGTGTGTATGTGTGTGTGTCTCTCTCTCTCTGTCCTGTGTGTATGTGTGTGTGTCTCTCTCTCTCTGTCCTGTGTGTATGTGTGTGTGTCTCTCTCTCTCTGTCCTGTGTGTATGTGTGTGTGTCTCTCTCTCTCTGTCCTGTGTGTCTCTCTCTCTGTCTGTCCTGTGTGTCTCTCTGTCTGTCCTGTGTGTCTCTCTCTCTGTCCTGTGTGTCTCTCTCTCTGTCCTGTGTGTCTCTCTCTCTGTCCTGTGTGTCTCTCTCTCTGTCCTGTGTGTCTCTCTCTCTGTCCTGTGTGTGTGTCTCTCTGTCCTGTGTGTGTGTCTCTCTGTCCTGTGTGTGTGTCTCTCTGTCCTGTGTGTGTGTGTGTGTGTGTGTCTCTCTGTCCTGTGTGTGTGTGTGTGTCTGTCTCTCTCTGTCCTGTGTGTGTGTGTCTCTCTGTCCTGTGTGTGTGTGTGTGTGTCTGTGTGTGTGTCTCTCTCTGTCCTGTGTGTGTGTCTCTCTCTGTCCCGTGTATGTGTGTCTCTCTGTCCCGTGTATGTGTGTCTCTCTCTGTCCCGTGTATGTGTGTCTCTCTCTGTCCCGTGTATGTCTCTCTGTCCTGTGTGTGTGTCTCTCTGTCCTGTGTGTGTGTGTGTGTGTGTGTGTGTGTCTCTCTGTCCTGTGTATGTCTCTCTGTCCTGTGTGTGTGTCTCTCTGTCCTGTGTGTGTGTGTGTGTGTGTGTCTCTCTGTCCTGTGTGTGTGTGTGTGTCTGTGTGTGTGTCTCTCTCTGTCCTGTGTGTGTGTGTCTCTCTGTCCTGTGTGTGTGTGTGTGTGTGTGTCTCTCTGTCCCGTGTGTGTGTGTGTGTCTCTCTGTCCTGTGTGTGTGTGTGTCTGTGTGTGTGTCTCTCTCTGTCCTGTGTGTGTGTCTCTCTCTGTCCCGTGTATGTGTGTCTCTCTCTGTCCCGTGTATGTGTGTGTCTCTCTGTCCCGTGTATGTGTGTGTCTCTCTCTGTCCCGTGTATGTGTGTGTGTGTGTCTCTCTCTGTCCCGTGTGTGTGTGTCTCTCTCTGTCCCGTGTGTGTGTGTCTCTCTCTGTCCCGTGTGTGTGTGTGTCTCTCTCTGTCCCGTGTGTGTGTGTGTGTCTCTCTCTGTCCTGTGTGTGTGTGTGTGTCTCTCTGTCCCGAGTGTGTGTGTGTCTCTCTCTGTCCCGTGTGTGTGTGTGTGTCTCTCTCTGTCCCGTGTGTGTGTCTCTCTCTCTCTGTCCCGTGTGTGTGTGTGTGTCTCTCTCTCTCTGTCCCGTGTGTGTGTGTCTCTCTCTCTCTGTCCCGTGTGTGTGTGTCTCTCTCTCTCTGTCCCGTGTGTGTGTGTCTCTCTCTCTCTGTCCCGTGTGTGTGTGTCTCTCTCTCTCTGTCCCGTGTGTGTGTGTCTCTCTCTCTCTGTCCCGTGTGTGTGTGTCTCTCTCTCTCTGTCCCGTGTGTGTGTGTCTCTCTCTCTCTCTGTCCCGTGTGTGTGTCTCTCTCTCTCTCTCTGTCCCGTGTGTGTGTCTCTCTCTCTCTCTCTGTCCCGTGTGTGTGTGTCTCTCTCTCTCTGTCCCGTGTGTGTGTGTCTCTCTCTCTCTCTGTCCCGTGTGTGTGTGTCTCTCTCTCTCTCTGTCCCGTGTGTGTGTGTCTCTCTCTCTCTCTGTCCCGTGTGTGTGTGTCTCTCTCTCTCTCTGTCCCGTGTGTGTGTCTCTCTCTCTCTCTCTGTCCCGTGTGTGTGTCTCTCTCTCTCTCTCTGTCCCGTGTGTGTGTCTCTCTCTCTCTCTCTGTCCCGTGTGTGTGTCTCTCTCTCTCTCTCTGTCCCGTGTGTGTGTCTCTCTCTCTCTCTCTGTCCCGTGTGTGTGTCTCTCTCTCTCTCTCTCTGTCCCGTGTGTGTGTCTCTCTCTCTCTCTCTGTCCCGTGTGTGTGTCTCTCTCTCTCTGTCCCGTGTGTGTGTGTGTCTCTCTCTCTCTGTCCCGTGTGTGTGTGTGTCTCTCTCTCTCTGTCCCGTCTCTCTCTCTCTCTGTCCCATGTCTCTCTCTCTCTCTCTCTCTCTCTGTCCCATGTCTCTCTCTCTCTCTCTGTCCCATGTCTCTCTCTCTCTCTCTCTGTCCCATGTCTCTCTCTCTCTCTCTGTCCCATGTCTCTCTCTCTCTGTCCCATGTCTCTCTCTCTCTGTCCCATGTCTCTCTCTCTCTCTGTCCCATGTCTCTCTCTCTCTCTGTCCCATGTCTCTCTCTCTCTCTCTGTCCCATGTCTCTCTCTCTCTCTCTGTCCCATGTCTCTCTCTCTCTCTCTGTCCCATGTCTGTCTCTCTCTCTCTGTCCCGTATGTCTCTCTCTCTCTGTCCCGTATGTCTCTCTCTCTCGTGTGTCTCTCTCTCTCTCGTGTGTCTCTCTCTCTCGTGTGTCTCTCTCTCTCGTGTGTCTCTCTCTCTCCCGTGTGTCTCTCTCTCTCCCGTGTGTCTCTCTCTCTCCCGTGTGTGTGTGCGCCTCCCTTTAGCTCTGTCCCGTGTGTGTGTGTGCGCGTCCAATTAGCTCTGTCCCGTGTGTGTGTGTGCGCGCGTCCAATTAGCTCTGTTCCGTGTGTGTGTCCTTTTAGCTCTGTCCGTGTGTGCGCGCGCCTCTTTAGCTCTGTCCGTGTGTGCGCGCGCCTCTTTAGCTCTGTCCGTGTGTGTGTGTTTGCGCGCGCCTCTTCAGCTCTGTCCGTGTGTGTGTGTGCGCGTCCCTTTAGCTCTGTCCGTGTGTGTGTGTGTGCGCGCGCCTCTTTAGCTCTGTCCCTCTTTAGCTCTGTCCGTGTGTGCGCGCGCGCGCGCCTCTTTAGCTCTGTCCGTGTGCGCGAGCGCGCGCGTCTCTTTAGCTCTGTCCGTGTGCGCGAGCGC
Source organism: Discoglossus pictus (assembly GCA_027410445.1). Lineage (NCBI taxonomy): Eukaryota > Metazoa > Chordata > Amphibia > Anura > Alytidae > Discoglossus > Discoglossus pictus. The sequence continues at coordinate 48,292,900 of CM050169.1, read as the reverse complement.
GCGCGTCTCTCCCCCCCCGTCTCCTCTCTCTCCCCCCCCCCCGTCTCCTCTCTCTCCCCCCCCCCCGTCTCCTCTCTCCCCCCCCCCCGTCTCCTCTCTCCCCCCCCCCCGTCTCCTCTCTCCCCCCCCCCGTCTCCTCTCTCCCTCTGTGTCTCGTCTCTCTCTCCCTCTGTGTCTCGTCTCTCTCTC
>CM050169.1:48277711-48290211 GCA_027410445.1 Discoglossus pictus | reverse complement strand
CTTACAGCAGGGACATAGTACCAACCAGCACTACTTCCTAAACACCCCTCCTCTTGTCCCACGTACCCTTGCCCCTCCCCACGTGGTTCTCAGCAGCACGAGGATCTGTTTCAAAGTGCGGCCAAACGTTCCAACGCCCGCGCCCTGCTGGAGGGACCTGAGAAGCGCTGCGGGACCCCTCCAGCAGAGCCAGGCTGAACTGCTACTACAATTTAAAAAAAAAAAAAAATTATATATATATATATATATATATATATATATATATATATATATATATATATATATATATATATATATATATATATATATATATATATATATAATAAAAATTTAATCAGAAATACTGTTCTCGCTAATTATTTAATTCATTCTTTGGGGGAAGTTGCCATAACGAATATTAACCATTTGGCTGGTTGGATTCACTCCAATGGTAGCAAAAAGGTTAAACTAAAGAATTGGAGGAGTGGGTTTTCTCGCACCTGCCCCTTTAAGAGATACCAGTCACTCATCACGTAAAGTTGAGGGTCAATAACAAGGAATGTGCAGCTGAAAAGGTCTGTGGAGCTTTAAACGCCCAACAGGTACCATCCAGCACAAGGGTAGAAAGGATGAGGCATTCTTGGGGTGGAGGCAGATAGCAGAGTCCTGAATTCCAGTGTAGATGCAGTTAGGACACTGTCACCTTTGACCTCCTCAAGGAACAAAAGCAGTAAGGCACTTGGAAGAGTCTATGTTTCGTGGGTTGGGAGGATGGCAGAAGCAAGGAGTGCCTTATTGCCACGACAGAGTCAGTTGCTCCCAGAATGCCTCAGTGAAGTCATGGCTGCCCCTGGACACAGATCCTGAAGGCACAGAACAGGGACAGGTGGGATCTGGGTAAGACGAGAGGCAGAGCAGGTGGAATCCTAAGACAAAATAAAAATAAACGTATTGCAGCAGGCATCCTTCAATCAGGAGGAGAAACCCCAAAACACAAGGAAAGTCTCCAAAATCCTTCCATTCAATGTAAACAGTGCACTCTCACCCTCTCCTGCGCACTCGGAGGGAGCCAATCACATATACCGAAGGGTTACAAGATGCCCTATAAGTCCCTCCTTGCTTGAGATTTTAAGGCAGAAGGAGGGCGGGCGACAAGAATTGGCAGTAACCCATCTCCTAACATGGCCCAGTGATATGGGAAAGGTCGTTGACCCCTGCACTCCTGGTCTCTGTCTTTAGGGCCTGTCCATCACATTAGTATTAGGGCGTGTCCGCTCTGGTTATCTGGGTGGGGTCAGCAGCCGCTCCAGGTGTTCGGAGAAGGAATCCCAGTGTTTCCAAAGGAAAGCAGCCAGCAGGACGAGTAGCAATGTCCCCAACGTCCGGCCACGGGTTTTCAGTAGGGGAACCACACAGTTCGCCACCGTGGACACAAAGACTAACACCACAGCCATCAAGGCCAGCAGGATATTGATGAGTTTGCCCAGAAGGTTCCTGGCAGTGGCGTTCTCCAGACCCTCCAGTTGGACCACCTGCTGTTGTTGCTGCTGGAGCTCCATCTTGGAGATCCTAGTCTGACAGGCCTCTAGCGCCTCCTATAGAAGAGAAAACACAGTGCGGTCAATCACCAGTCTTATTTACAGAGACACCTATCGCTTAACTCAGACACATCCAAAGGAAATTGGTTGGTGGGATTCCTCAGTTCTCAAAAATTGGATAATACTTGGCAGAGAGTGCCGAAAGATCCATTGAAACCAAGAAGAGAATTGTGAGTGACCGATTGTGTGCAGTCCAATGAGGGGTGTACTCCCAGAGAATTGGGCCTAAATATTTCATTAATAAAGATCTTAGCAATTACAAAGGAAGTAAAATGTCAGGATATGGAGGTGAAACATTACCAATAGAAAGCTTCAAAGGAGTTCCGGTGCATAACACCAATACAGCAATATAATAAAATTGGAACTTTATTATTTTCAGTATGTCAAATTTAATAAATGCCTCTGTGTAAAAATATCACTTGGTGGGTTGGCTTGCAACAATTAAAGCCAACGTGATAATATCTTACCGTACTGCCAGAAAAACAGATTTGATGATGTAGCCACAATCCACTTAATATATCCTACAGCCTCTATATGTTTCTATACAATAACTTATGTGACAATAGAAAGTAGAAACATATGCATCTCAAAGGGATCCTCCTGTCTGGAAGGCATTTAGGGCCACAAGCTTACTAGATCCCTAGCATACAACAAAAGATGAACAGATATCCCTCAGAGGGATCCTCCTGTCTGGAAGGCATATAGCCCCACAAGCTTAGTAAAGCTCTAGCATACCACGAAAGATGTGCCTATGAAACCTATGTCCCTCGAAGGGTTCCTCTTGTCTGGAAGGCATAAATGGCCCAAAATGTTACTAGATCCCTAGCATACAACAAAAGATGAACCTATATCCCTCAGAGGTATCCTCCTGTCTGGAAGGCATATAGCCCCACAAGCTTAGTAAAGCTCTAGCATACCACGAAAGATGTGCTTATGAAACCTATGTCCCTCGAAGGGTTCCTCTTGTCTGGAAGGCATAAATGGCCCAAAATGTTACTAGATCCCTAGCATACAACAAAAGATGAACCTATGTCCCTAGAAGGAAGGCATATAGCCCACCAAGCTTACTACAGCCTTAGTATACCAAGAACAAGGAGCTAAACATTTTTTTTTTTTTATCTGGAGGGCAGTACCACTGGTCTGAATAGCTATGTAATCAGACTAGAATTGCCATATATTAAACAATAAATTTGTCTCTGAAGAAATACAAAAGCAAATAACTAGGTGACTTTGTGTCTCCACATAAAGAGTACGTAGAACGCTGTGCTCTTTGGTATCATTAAGAAATTATTTGCAAAATATTGCCACACAGAATATAATTTCCCACCACAGTGATTGAATTCTAACGATTAAATTTCCTCATTAAAAAAAAAAGAGACATATTTTAACCCCTACAATCAGATAACCTGACCAAGACAAGTACTGGTTCATTAAACCCTGATCTTGGGCTATATAAAAATATAGGGACCTTACTTAGAGTAAGAGCCTACACAAGTCCTAGTACGGGAGGTATATAGTTGGTAAACTAAATGTTGACGACCTGACGGACGCTTTTCCGCATAACAGTGGATTTTTCAACGGTCAAATGAAACCTTATAACTATTCCTTAGAGAGCCTTGATAACAGTAGTAAAGTGGTCCCTCAAAATGTGACACAGAAAGTGGGTGATCAGCTAAAGTAATAGTGGACCCAAAACACACCATTGGCAACACCTAGAGATAAACCCATATAGGAGTGTTACAGGATAAAACTAAAAGTCTTATTGTAGAGCTAGAGAAACCTCAATGGTAGAGCCAAACCAAACAAGTGTTCTGGACTAGGATGATTAACAAGCCAGACAAAGGATCAGTAGTGGTCCAAGAAGCAGTAGGGGGCCAGGACCTTGGGGATTATCTGTAAGTAATATTGGCCATGGTTCTTGGTTATTTTTGATAAAACTGATTTGCTGGAGTGACAGCGGCAAAAATCAAGGAATAAGAACAAAGTCGTTAATTGGAAATGGCAAAATGTAGCAAATACCGGGTGTTCCAGGACAATTTGACACCAAGAAGAGCTAAGGGGTGTCAATTAATAAGATACATAAATGCATGGAGTGTGATGCTTTCTTGTTTGTATGAATGGTACAATAAGGGTCTCTTGCCAGTCTCCCCAGTCCCCCCTCACCTGGATATCTCGTGCTCTCTCATATGACTGATATGCAATCTTTTCCTCCATACTCGCCAGTTCCTGCTTCAGATTTAAGATCTCGTTCTGGTGCAGCTCGGTTAGGTCGTTCAGCTGCTCTTCCAGTCGCTCACATCTGGTGGGGAGAAGAGGACGAGAAATATTTAGCAAATGTAAGAATTCTCAGGATTCATACACACAGAAACATACTGGGAGCCGACTCATTGGTCAATTAGATAAGCTTATAGTATTTGACCTCTACTCCCCTCACGCACATGCTCAGATGAATGAAATGCGATAGTAAACGAGCAATCTCTCCACTAACATGCCTTGAAAAGGAAATATTATGGTCATGGCAGCTTCCATGCTCTATTGAGTCTATATGGTCACCGAGAGTCAGGCACGACTAAAGGACTGAACAGCGACAAAGGTGCAAGGGCATCGGCCAACTTAATGATCTTTTATCTATAGTGGTGTCAAAGAACCTCTGTAACTGTAACAGACAAATCATTGTCCACTGGAGAAGGAACTGGCAACCCACTCCAGTATCTTTGCCATGAAAACCTTATAAATGAGCACAACCAGACACAAGATGTGGCTGGCGTACTGCTGTCCATAGGATCACAGAGAGTCGTCCACCACCGAACAACAAGTAAATAAATGGCTAAACCCTATTATACGAGCGCTCCAGTGGTGCCGGTGGGTTCATAGGTGCTCATTTCGGCTCTAAATGGCATCACCTATCAAAAACATCAAATTCCATCAGGGCAACCTGTACCTTTATAATAGGACTTGAAGGGACACAAAAAAAGGTTTATGATAAGCGTGCCTATCATTACAGCAACCTCATTGATCTAGTCCTGAGGAATTCGATACAAAGAGTCTCTGTGGTTTATAATAATAATTTATAATAACTACACTGTAGATCCAGCCCTACAGAGTCTGTGTCTGCATACGCTGCAGAGGGCAGACACAGGTTTGATTTTAGTCTGTAAAAACAGAGATTTCCCTATAAACCATGTGTGTTGATCACTTGAATAACGTCTTTCTCCAAGATACTCATTACCATCTTGGCAGCAGGGGGCGCTGTGGTCTGCAACACAGGATAACTACAAATCACAACCAATCACTCCAGTCACAGATTACACGCTCCATCACGTGTACACGCAGCCAACAAGCACAGTACTTAACATTGTGATGGGATTAGTCAGGCTGCGGAGCAGCAAACAACACTTAAAGTGAAAGAGCGAACTGTTTAATTTAAATCTATCAGTTAAGTTTTTATTAAAAACATGCATTTCCCTACAGTAAACTTGCATTGAAGTTTGTAATTGCAATCAGGCTTTCTGATCCACCCACTGATTTAAGTCTATAGGTAATAAAAATAATGTATCAATTATGTTTATATTAAAACGTGTATTTTCCTACAGTTGCATTAAATTGAAGTTTTCCATTTGTACTCATGACCCTTTCTAAACCACCGACTAATGATAGCCTGGTAACTATTGCTAATGAAGGATCATTGTCAATAATTGCTGATTAGACCCTGTGGCTCTGTTGTCTTTAGTGTAAACCATATTCAAAACAAATGAGTGACCCCAGACCCAGACCGATTATATTACTCCACGGGTTAGAGCATGCTCACTCTTTGCTTTTGCATATGGACAACTGATTCAGAGACTTGTGGGTAATCAGCATTTATTGGCAATGATATTTGCATTAGAAAGAGATATCAGACTGTCCTTAGTGAGTGAATTAAAAAGTCTGACAGATGTAAAAACGGCAAATTATACTAAATTAGGAAACTCCGCTGTGTCACTTTAACACTCTCTCACTTTAGGTTCCCATAAGGGCTTATAAGCTGTTTTTACTTTCTAAAACCCAACAAATAGCCCCTGCATGGGTCTGCCCTCTGCAGCATATGCAGACACAGACTCTGTAGGGCTGGATGTGCAGAGACATGTCTGAGCAGCATGATGCGGAGAGATGGACCCTGATTGGTTAGTATGACACACTGCACATACAGCCCTACATAGTCTGTGTCTGCATACACTGCAGTGGGCAGACCATACAGGGACTATTTGGTGCTTTTAGTAAGAATAGAGCACTTTGCCCTGCACCACTATCACCTTGCCCTGTGCCTGTACACGGTCCTCACCCTTTGCCCTCTGACCATCACATACAAGCGCCATGCTCTAAACGCCTTACTAGTATGTGCCAATCTGATATAGTGAGCAGTTCTAATCTGACTCTGCATCAGCTGTGACTTGAAGCTCTGTGCTGAGTTACATTATATTTACTCTAATTTATAGGGACTTGGAAGGTTCCTAGATGTTACTAGGTGTATAATATCCCTGGGTATCTATTTACTTTTATGTTGTTTATTTTATTAAGAAGTGTTTATAAGCTCTGCCAAAAATCAAACAAATAGTCCCTGTACAAGTCTGCCATCTGCAGCTCCTAAATACAGACTCTGTAAGGATGGGTATGCAGTGTTTAATACTATCCAATCAGTGACCACCTCTCTGCAACATGCTGCTGAGAAGTGATCGGCTAGGACATTACACTGCACATCCAGCCCAAAGTCTGTGTCTTCATAAGCTGAAGAGGGCAACTGGAGAAGGCAATCCACTCCAGTATCTGTGCCAAGGAGACCTTATGGATAAGCATAACCAGACACATAAATGTGCCTGGCGTGCTGTGGTCCATATGCTCATTGTTGTTGTTGTTGTTTGGTCGTTCAGTCATGTCTGACTCTCTGTGACCCTATGAACTTAGGCACACCAGGCACAATTGGTTGTGCTTATCTATAAGGTTTTCCTGGCAAAGATACTGTAGTGGGTTGCCAGTTTCTTCTCCAGTGACCTTCTATGACCTGCCCCTTTTTGGTGACCGTACATGGTATAGCTCACAGCTTCATTGAGGTACACAAGCCCCTTAACCACGACATGGTAATGATCCAGAAGCAGTATAGGATCATACCAGATGGTAATTTTTGATTATGCATGGGGTGTCCTACATATATCATTGGGGACTGTTTTCTCTACCTCCTGTGCCCCCCCTCCCCCACTTGTCCATGCCCCTCTCACCTGTACCTCTCTTCTTGCAGTGCCTGCAGGATGAAGGAATAGTCTCTCTGGTATTGACCCCTCAGCCCCTCTAAGGATTCTTCCAGTCGGCTTTGAGCATCTCGTATTTCCTGGATCTCTTGGATCACTACCTCTATTCCTGATAATCCTTGCAGATCCAATGTGTTTGTTCGGGAGCTGCCCCCTCCACCGCCTCCCCCTCCCGGTCCACCACTGGCACTGTTGGCTCCCAAGGACTCTGATGTGGCACTGGAACAGTCCTCCTCACTCCCATACTTGGGACTGGCCTGAAGCAAGCTCAGGTTCCCCAGCCCCTTCCCAGAAGACATGTCCTCTCCTTGCATGGAGAGTGCTCCAGAATCATCCAAGGATGCAATGTTATCACTGCTCCCAAATCGGTTACGTAGGAGGGATGCAATCTCCCGCGGCTTGGACACAACTGCCCCAGCAGCAGAGTGAGTGGCCTGGGAGAAGCTGGACAGGCCACCCCGGACACTGCCCACAACCCCCTCACTGAATCCTGTCACTTTGGCCCCCACATCCTTCAGGCCCTGATGCATGTCCCGAAATACGTCTTTTGGCTGCCGTGCAATTCCGTTCTGCTCCACCTCCCGCAGCTTGCGATGATAATGTTCAAGCTTCTTCTGCAACTGGAGGATGTTCTGGGAGGACTTCTGGTTCTTCTTCTCAAACACCTGGGTGCAGAAAGAGAGGAAGGTCTGAGATCTGAGGGATTTAGAAAGGGGAGATAGGTTGGGAAAGTGTCAAGTGAGAGGTAGGTTTGTGATGAGAGAGTGGTGAGACAGGCTGTGGAAGTGCCAAAGAGAGGTAGGACATGGGTGAGAGACAGGTTGTGGAAGTCATGTAGGTTGGTGAATATAGACAAGGGTGAGAGTCAGGTTGTGGAAGTCATGTAGGTTGGTGAATATAGAGAAGGGTGAGAGACAGGTTGTGATAGTACATAAAAGTAAATATATACACAGTTATATTATATTCATACATCCAGGAAGCTACCATATCCCTTTAAAGGGCAATTTTGGTTATTTTTTTCTATATAGATCTCTGAACATATAAAGTTAAACAAACTTTTTTTATTTATTTATTGCTATTAATTGAATTATTATTAATAATGATATTAGTATTAATAATTTGAAGAAGAGTTACACGATTTTAGAAATTTGAAAGTATTAGTTTGTAATACTTATTCGTAAACAGAACCAAATGTGTTTTAATAAGCCTTATTATTATTACTATTATTATATGTGTGTTTTTACCTACTAGTCAAATTTGTCTATATCATATTTGTATTTTAGTTTAATTAATTACTTGATAAACTAGAAAGTGCAACTTCAGCTGATTTTTTTTTTTTTTAAACCCATAGGAAGGCAGTTGGTCAAAGCAGTTTGATTAGTATGTCAGCAGGCATAGGCCCTGACATGTTTATTGAATTGAAAGGGTGGAGCTTGCAATATATTTTTAAGACCCTTTTAGTAAATTTACTTGCTGTAAACACATATATATTTACATATATATATATATATATATATATATATATATATATTTACAGCAAATCCATTTATTAAAATCTACTTTATTGCATTTAATGGGTGGAGCTTGCAATTTGTTATAAACATGTCATGGCCTTCGCCTGCTGACACTACTAATCAAACTGTTTTGTCAATATATATATATATATATATATATATATATATATATATATATATATATATATATATATACATATACACGCACACACTTCTTATCCAATATCTCCTTACTATTAAGTTTTATACATCTTGGTGTCTTACTCCATATCCATAAAGGAGTAATAATAAGGAGTCTCTTGGCCCCCTCACCTGTTTGATGCGTGCCCCCTGCTGGCGGTCTGCATTGTTCGCTAGTTTCAGGTACTCCGCCACATTGTCATCTCTTGCTGTCTGTTCGATCTTTATTTGTTCGGTCAGTTTGAGGATCTTCTGCTGCAGCTGCAAGATGGCGGCCTTGGTCCTCTGTGGATCGGGGGTCCCATCAACAACATCCCCACCAAGCATGCCCTCCGTGCCTGAGGACACCATGCTGGATGCCTGCGAGAGGGGCCCTCCCTCCAGCCGATCAATCTATGGGAGATACACAGGACACAATACATTAGAGAGGGTCTGTATGGAGAGGTCTACACACATAGAAAGAGACAGGCTGGAGAGTGGATATAACCATCAGGATGTCGGACGAGAATCTCTTGGTTGTGATAATTACATAAATGAATCCTCAATCCCCCCTTCCTCGCACATTATAACCCATCAGGGGCTCTGAGCCAGCAGTGCAGGGGTTACTCTAGTCTTGTACAGAAAGGACAGTAATTGCATTAATGACCAGGGTGGGAGGGGGCTTGTTATCACGTCCACTTCCCAGTCTAATCTCTAATCCCTATGGCCAGTGGTCAGGAGGTGTCTAGAGGTACCAGGGTCCTCTGGCCATGCAAACAATGGCTCATTATTAGGGTGATAAGTAGCCCCCCCCCCCCCCCACCCTCTCCCACAGGAGCAGGAAGGGGTCTCAGATTGGCCCAGCTGACTGTACACACAATACACATCTCAACACAACCACTGGAGTTTGAGAATAAACTCCCATATTTGTAACAAACCAGCAACTTTAGCAGTTCATGAGAATAAAATCATTTTTAGGAAAAAATAAAAAAAATAGTTTTAGCCGACTATTATAGACAGCCTAAGGATGTTATCCTACTGTGAGATTTTCTCTATTGATTCCTATTGTCACATGGCAATTTGTAACAGCAATCTTTCAATAGAACTGAATAGAGACCTTATCTGAATACACCATTGTTTCTAGTTTAATAATCCTGCTATGAACATAGGCAAAATGCCTGGCATCATAAAAAAATATTACAAATAATAAAATAAATAATGCTATAATATAAATATAAATATTTTTTTTAAATAACAAAAATATATCAATATGGAAAATAAAATACATACAATTTATGTATGAAAAAAATAAATAGAAAAAATAATAAAATACATAATATAAAAAAAATAATAATATTAATATACAATATTAACAAAAAATGAGCACAATGAGCTTACACTTTAATGATTGATAGCTACCAGTCGCTTCTGAAAGTCTTTAATAGTAAAGGGTTTTTATTCATTCAAACATTTTGTGCAGCACCCAGATTTAGGGGGTATTATAATAGTTAAATTATAGTTTCTCTCTCTCTATATATATCTATCTCTATCTCTATATATATATATATATATATATATATATATATATATATATATATATATATATATATATATATATATATATATATATATATATATATGTGTGTGTGTGTGTGTGTGTGTGTGTGTGTAACTTTGTATAAACATTTTCCCTAGTATTGAGGCAAGTTCTTGATAAGATCATATTAAGCACAATCTTTAGTGGTGTTTTAAGATTACTCTCAGGAGAACAGGTTCAAGAACAACACACAGCTGAGAGGAACCAAACACAGTGACTCACCATACTTGGCATAGCTCTGGGATGATACACAGTCTGAGTAAGACTTTACCATACAGGATGTTTTCATCATTATATTTTATATTAATTACAGTGTTGCAGTTTATATACAGCTTGTAGTAAAGTGAGCGAGTGTCCCCATTCATAACAAGGTGTCCCCAATACTCAGTACTGAACCCCTCTTCATGTGCGCACTCACAATGCGGGCACACCACTTGGGGCGCGCTCACGATACAGAGACATCACTTGGGGCGCACTCACGATACAGAGACATCACTTGGGGCGCACTCACGATACAGAGACATCACTTGGGGCGCACTCACGATACAGAGACATCAGTTGGGGCGCACTCACGATACAGAGACATCAGTTGGGGCGCACTCACGATACAGAGACATCACTTGGGGCGCACTCACGATACAGAGACATCACTTGGGGCGCACTCACGATACAGAGACATCACTTGGGGCGCACTCACCCTACAGAGACATCACTTGGGGCGCACTCACCCTACAGAGACATCACTTGGGGCGCACTCACCCTACAGAGACATCACTTGGGGCGCACTCACCATACAGAGACATCACTTGGGGCGCACTCACCATACAGAGACATCACTTGGGGCGCACTCACCATACAGAGACATCACTTGGGGCGCACTCACCATACAGAGACATCACTTGGGGCGCACTCACCATACAGAGAAATCACTTGGGGCGCACTCACCATACAGAGACATCACTTGGGGCGCACTCACCATACAGAGACATCAGTTGGGGCGCACTCACCATACATACACATCACTTGGGGCGCACTCACCATACAGAGAAATCACTTGGGGCGCACTCACCATACAGAGACATCCCTTGGGGCACACTCACCATACAGAGACATCAGTTGGGGCACACTCACCATACAGAGACATCAGTTGGGGCACACTCACCATACAGAGACATCACTTGGGGCGCACTCACCATACAGACACATCACTTGGGGCGCACTCACCATACAGACACATCACTTGGGGCGCACTCACCATACAGAGACATCACTTGGGGCGCACTCACCATACAGAGACATCACTTGGGGCGCACTCACAATACAGAGACATCACTTGGGGCGCACTCACAATACAGAGACATCACTTGGGGCGCACTCACAATACAGAGACATCACTTGGGGCGCACTCACAATACAGAGACATCACTTGGGGCGCACTCACAATACAGAGACATCACTTGGGGCGCACTCACAATACAGAGACATCACTTGGGGCGCACTCGCCATACAGACACATCACTTGGGGCGCACTCACCATACAGAGACATCACTTGGGGCACACTCACCATACAGACACATCACTTGGGGCACACTCACCATACAGACACATCACTTGGGGCACACTCACCATACAGACACATCACTTGGGGCACACTCGCCATACAGACACATCACTTGGGGCGCACTCACAATACAGAGACATCACTTGGGGCGCACTCACAATACAGACACATCACTTGGGGCACACTCGCCATACAGACACATCACTTGGGGCACACTCGCCATACAGACACATCACTTGGGGCGCACTCACAATACAGAGACATCACTTGGGGCGCACTCACAATACAGAGACATCACTTGGGGCGCACTCACAATACAGAGACATCACTTGGGGCACACTCACCATACAGAGACATCACTTGGGGCACACTCACCATACAGACACATCACTTGGGGCGCACTCACCAAATAGAGACATCACTTGGGGCACACTCACCATACATACACATCACTTGGGGCGCACTCACCATACAGAGACATCACTTGGGGCACACTCACCATACAGACACATCACTTGGGGCACACTCACCATACAGACACATCACTTGGGGCACACTCACCAGACAGACACATCACTTGGGGCACACTCACCAGACAGACACATCACTTGGGGCACACTCACCATACAGAGACATCACTTGGGGCACACTCACCATACATACACATCACTTGGGGCACACTCACAATATGGACCAGTAGAGCTCCAGGCGCAAACTCTCAGTACTGACCTGTCTTCTCGTACACACTCAATAGCAGACCCTCTCTGCACTCTTATTGTCACTTTTTTGCACAGTCTCAGGAGTGTCTC